>JAMPIV010017714.1:0-177596 GCA_024509875.1 Oreohelix idahoensis | reverse complement strand
ATGTAGTGGTGATGGCGAGAAGGATAGTTTCCCGGTCAGTTAACACACTGGGTTTGTTGGGGGGGGTGGGATATGTGGAACGGGGGGCGGGTGGGATGGTGATAAGGGGAAGTTGCCTTAAAGAGAGAAAACCCCCCCCCATGAAAAGTTGGTGAAGAAGACACCCTTGATCACATGCAAGGATGCAGGAGGACACCTTGATCACATGCCAGGAGGGCTTGGCATGAAATTATTGAAGGAGGCTTATGCTCCATGGGCAACTGAAGATTACTGAACAAAATATTAAATAATAGCAATCATGATTGATGAAATGTTCTGATTGGTTGTTTACTGGTGAGATAGCAGGTTTTGTTGTTGTTTCTTTGTACATCAGAACTGGCTTCAGATTGGGTTGATCAGCAAATACATAATTTATGTGTCAGATGTAATTATTTTCTTATAGCATTAACTTGAGCAATAACTTCACATACAATTTTTAATAACCGTAAAGGAACAAAAAAGAAATAAAAATTATTCATAATTAATTAAAATTATGACAGCCATTTTACGTTTCTTTCATAAGTCTGAGTAAGACACCATTTATACGCCAGAGAAACTGTGCTCCAGAACTGTGGGAAGATGGAACAGTTTGAAGAAACAATACAGATAAAACAGGAACTTGATAGTGAGGTATGTTGCTTCTGTATCTGTTTATTATGAGATCAACCAAATGAAAATGTTGTTAAATTTTCACCATCTCAATCACTCATGTTCTTCATCATTTTTGTGGTCTTGTATGGCCTTTACAGCTCATATATTAGTGAAAATATGACAACTTGTACTATCTACTGATCTGATGGTACGTGTTATTTTTGTTCTGGAGATTGTTTTAGGTAGTCTGTCCTTGAATGTTATAGCTGTTATGCCTTCATCAAGGTGTTTTAGGTAGTCTGTCCTTGAATGTTATAGGTGTTATGCCTTCATCAAGGTGTTTTAGGTAGTCTGTCCTTGAATGTTATAGGTGTTATGCCTTCATCAAGGTGTTTTAGGTAGTCTGTCCTTGAAAGTTATAGCTGTTATCCTTCATCAAGGTGTTTTAGGTAGTCTGTCCTTGAAAGTTATAGCTGTTATGCCTTCATCAAGGTGTTTTAGGTAGTCTGTCCTTGAATCTTCTTCTTTGATCCTTAGCCGCCGACCGTCAAAGCAGTCAGTGGCCATCACGCCTAGTGGCGTCTTGTAGGGCAACAACAAATTGATTCCACTTTGCTCGGTCGGTGGCCATCCTTCGTACAGTGCCCCAAACTCTGGTTCATTCTTTGCATCTCAGCCTCCACAGTCCTCCGCCAAGTTGTTTTTGGTCGGCCTCTCTTTCGCTTTCCTTCAGGGGTCCAAAGCATAGCTGTTCTTGTGATGGCATCGGGGTCTCTTCTGAGGACATGACCAACCCAGCGCCAGCGTCTGCCAGCTATGATGGTGTGCATGTCCTCTTGCTTGCTACGAGTAAGCAGATCTTGGTTAGTGATGGTATTTGGCCAAAAGATTCGGTGAATTTTTTCTTAGGCATGTTGTGTAAAAAGAGGACAATTTCGACATTTTCTTCTCTGTAACTCTCCAGCATTCCGCACCATAGAGAAGCACAGAAAGCACACAGCTCTGATATAATCTTAATTTTGTGCTTGTGCTGTATTGGGAAATCTTCCAGATGTTGTTTAGGCTAAAGAAGGCTGTTCTTGCCTTATTCATTCTGATGTTGATGTCTTTGCCTGCCCCGCCGTCTGGTGTTACTATGCTTCCTAGATATGTGAAGGTATCTGTCTGTACCAATTGCTGATTCCTTACTGATATGGGCTCAGGGTTGCTCACATTGAGCGTCATGACCTCAGACTTCTTTAAATTGATATTCAAGCCCACCTGCTGGCTAAACTTATTAAGTCTATCCGTTTTTTCCTGGATGTGTTGATGTGAATGTGCTAGTAGTGCAATGTCATCTGCATATTCCAGATCTTCCAATGTAGAAAATGTAGTCCATCTTATTCCTCTTGGACTGCCCTCTGTTGTCTGGCGCATCACCCAGTCTATGACTGTTAAAAATAGAGTGGTTGATAAGGGGCATCCCTGTCATACTCCTGTCTTCACCTCAAAGGTTAGGTTGCTCTGACCAACACTACACGTAAAGTTGGCATAGAGGCTTTTTATGATTGACACTATGCAGCTTGGAATTCCATAAGCCCTCAGTATTTTCCATAAACTGTCCCTATGTATGCTGTCGAAAGCCTTCTCAAAATCAACAAAATTAATGTAAAGCTGTCTTTGCCATTCTGAGCACTGCTCTATAATGTTCCTGAGAGTGAATATATGATCTACACATCTCCTGTTCTTTCTAAATCCTGCTTGTTCTTTCCTCAGTTTGTGGTCTACTGCCTTTGAAATTCTCTGTATAATTATCCTGCCTAGTATTTTGCTGGGAACTGAGAGAAGAGTGATTCCTCTCCAATTATTGCAGTCTGCAAGATCTCCCTTCTTGGGCAATTTGACAATTATTCCTTTGTTCCACTCTGATGGTGTTGTCCCCGTTTTCCAGACTTGTGCAAATAGTGGTTCTAATAGTTCTGCTGCTAGCTCAGGGTCTGTCTTAAATAGCTCTGCATTTAAGTTATCATGGCCCGGAGCTTTGCCGTTCTTTAACCCTTTGATTGCTGTGATGATTTCTTCTTTGCGTGGAATGTCTGTATTCACATCTAGATCGTTTTCAGCTTCAGGAACATTCAATTGTGTCTCTGGTGGTTCCTTGTTCAGAGTTTCTCTGAAGTGCTCTGCCCATCTTGTTTCCTGTCCCTCTGCTGTCGTGATGAGATTACCTTGCTTATCTCTTACTAATGTAATATTGTTTGCACCTCGTTTTCCGCTGATGAATTTAGTTATTTTGTATACTGTGCTTTGTTCATCTCTCAGTGCTGCCTCCTCTGCCTGTCTTGCAAGATTGTCTAGGAAATTCCTTTTGTTGGCTCGGGTTTGGCGTTTAACTTCCTTGTCCAGCTGACTGTACTGTTCGCTATATAGTTGCTTTAACCTGGGGGACTTCGCTTCTGTTTTCTTTCTTTTCATTTCCTTTCTCATCGTTATGGTGTTTAATATTTCTGGTGTTATCCAGTCTTGCTTCTTCCTTTCTTGGAATCCCAAGCATGATTTGCTGCTTTCCTTGTATATTGTTCAAATGGTGTCTAAATTCTGGTCTATATCATCAGTCAATGTCTTTTCCTGACTTTTGGCAAATTGATATCGTTTCTTTATGTCGGCCGCAAAAGCTTTTCTGGTAAGGGAGTCCTTCAATTTGCTGATGTCAAACCTTTTCTGTGTAGTTACAGTTGGTGCAGGCCTTCTTAGTTTCACTTTCAGTTTTGCTACTACTAAATGGTGATCACTTCCCTCATCTGCACCTCTTCTTACCTTCACATCTTGTAATGCATGTCTCCATCTACCGTTAACCATGATGTGGTCTATCTGGTTTCTGTCCCGACCATTTGGTGATTCCCATGTTAATTTGTGAATTTCTTTATGTGGGAAGAGTGTTCCTCCAATGACCAGGTTGTTAATGCTACAGAAACTTATTAGTTTATCCCCATTTTCGTTTGCTGTTCCGCTGCCGCATTTCTCCATTGTTCTTTCGTTATATGTATTGTGTGTACCAACTTTCGCATTGAGGTCTCCCATTACTATAACAAGATCATATCTAGTTGTGTCTTCCATTTCTTTCTGCAGTTGTTGATAGAATTTATCCTTGACCTCCTCATCGCTATCATTCGTTGGTGCGTAGCATTGTATTATTGTAGTGTTGGTGAATCTCCCTCTCAATCTTAATCTTATCAGTCTGTTGTTGATGGGTTTCCATTCCAGTAATGTCCTTTCTATTCCTTTCTGTAGAATAATGGCTACGCTTTCATTGTACTGTCCATCCTCTCTTCCAGAGTAAAGTACTGTTTCTCCTGTTGCTGTTTTAACTTTTCCTGCCCCTGTCCATCTGCTCTCGCTTATCCCTAGAATGTGTAACCTATAGTTTCTCATTTCTGCCGTGACCTGTCTTAGTTTACCTGTCTTGTTCATTGTCCTGACATTCCAAAAACCTATTCTTGTATCCTGTTTTGCGGTCAGGACATCCGTTTTCATGTCAGTGGCTTCCTTTCGGCTTTCACCACTGACAGTCATACGAGCCACAGACTCCGAATGTCCATCCCACAGCAAAGTTTGTTCATTTATTGTTGTTTCCGTAACTTCATTGTTTTTTTTTACATAGACAGGGGTGTCAGCCCTATGCTTCTGTCCTTGAATGTTATAGCTGTTCATCAAGGTAAAGTAGATAGTCCTTTAGCAGATACTGCTGTAGGTGAGTAAAGTGTTAGAGACTTCTTAACTATGTTAGGGCCAGCTCTGAGAGGTGGGGGTGATCAGTGCCTTGCCCCACTGCCAGTACCTTCACCTAACTTAAGAGCACAGTCAGGTACCCATTAACAGCTGGGTAATCTGGAGGGTGATGCCAACCTGTTTTGAACCTAGCACCTTTGCAAGGGTAAGAAACAAAATGTGTAATAATATGTAAAGCCTGAAAATAAAAACACATGGTGGTAGTGGTGGTTAGGATACTGGTCTCTGAAGTCATAAGACATGGGTTCAAACCTCAGTAAGGTGTAGATTTTTTTTAATCGGAGGTTGTTTAACTAGGGCTGCTGAGCTTCTCACTTTTTTGCAGCCAATACCAAGTTGAAGACTCCTTGGTATTATCTACACAGTAAATTGGGCTTTTCTGCCATTCCAAAATGTGCTGAGTTGAAGTCATGTGCTCCAGTTTCTCCAGCTTGGCTTGCATTTAAAGGATTGTCACATCTGACATTTAGGAGTAAAAAGCACGTAGCATACTGTGCATTCCCTGCCATCTAAGGCGGCTGTCCAGTTATGCAGAGCTAAAATATTGTGCTCTGGCTCTGGGCCTTTCCCAAGGAATTGTCACGTCCTGCACAGAACCAGTTCTCAGCTCTCCCTGCCTATCACTGGGCCCATAATGAAATCCTCCTGCATGCAGTCAACAAAGTCACAAGAATTATGTCTGGGGCTCAGGTGACTTCTCCAAACTCGGTGTGCAATGCTGGGTTTTCAACATGTTTCACTACAGGGGGAATCCCTGGAAGTGTGGATGATCTCAAGAGTCAATGAGGGTGTAATTAGCCTCTCAGACAAGGGTTCACTTCCACATATGTATATTGTAGCATTGTGCATACCTGGTGGTCATATAAGGATGACTCCAGATATGCCTCCATGCATTTTAATCTGAGGTAAAAGTTAACACCTGGTCTGCACACTGCATGGTGACAGAAATAGGCAAGCAGCCTTTATTCCTCAGCCCTCAAAATTCGCCCTGTTAGATGTCAGTAATGGAGATAATGCCACAATTTTATTTGTTTAACTGAGTACCTGCAGTTGAACAGTTAACAAGGCTGTGTTTCTATGTAAAAGGGTGAGGTTTCGATTTCTGCTTGCAAATTTTTTCTGTCACTCTTCTGGCTTTAGTTTAAAACGAGAGTGGCCAAAAAAATAGAAAAAGTCATTGGATAAGTCTTATGTGATAAAACTAATTAATAAACCAACTCACAGTTATGATTTATGTTACTTCATAAGTTTAAAATTATATTTTTCAAATGTCTGTGTATGTTGTGGGTTTACTTGCTAACTTGAAAGTGAAAGTTGCAAGGACATAGAAATAAACTAAACACAGGATAGACTATGCCATCCTCAGTATATAAGGGTTGATTGCTAGTTCTTGTAACAACCAGTCCTTGTTGTCTTTGCATTTCCTAATAAAAAAACAGAGTTAAGTACCCATTTGTGGCTGGGTAGACTGGAGTATAACACTATTATATACTCTGGAAATAGCAGATGGGAAGAGAAATAGAAGAAAAACACAGTATGCAAAACATGTGACCAACATAAAATAGGAACAAGAATATCAGTAGAGTTAAAATAGTACAGGTGCGTAACTCAGAATCGAAAACTGAAATATTCCGAAAACCGAAAGTTTTTTTGGCCGATTTTTGGGCTAATTTACATTTTTTTTTTTAAACTGTTATGCATGGAATCCAAAAAAAACCGCAATCTTCAGTTTATTATGTTTCCAGCCATGACGTGCAAGATGCAATATAGGCTGACGTAAGAGCTACCACATGATACAAATTTTTAAAGTGTTTTCAGTTTTCTCTCGTCACTGCGTCCAGTCACGTGTTGATATTTTTACAGGTATGCAAGAAACTGACCACGCGATATGTTCAGTTTATCATGTTTCTGGCTCATGACTCACATGCTCAGTACAATATGTGCTCACATAATCACTTATGCGGGATACGAATGTTCAAACATAGCATGGTCTGTTGTGTACCAGCATTGCTACCAGCCGCGTGTGTGGATAATTCTTAGCTTTTTTGTGATTTTGAGTTGGATATTTGATTGCCAATTTTGTGATTTAGAGTTTAATTTCATTGTGAAAATGTCAAAAAGAGCTGCATATACTTACTTACTTAGTCATTCCCCTTCTACCGTGAGGTGTAGAGGTTTGGAAGAGAGAGCACCAGACTATCCTATCGGCTGTCTTCCTCCTGGCCTGGTTCCATTCTAGTCCTCTGTCCTTCAAAGATTGTCTAATGTTGTCCTCCCAGCGGACTCTGGGGGTCTGGATCCCTGGCTCTTTGTTTCCCATGCTTGTCATGGTAGCCGATCTTCTTCCATTCTGCAGACATGGCCAAACCATCTTAGTTGGGACTATTCTACTTGGGTCTGCTGGGGGTGGGATTTTAGGCCTTGACGTATCGTCTGGTTGCGGACCATGTCTCTTCTTGTTACTTCAACCACCTTCCTCAGATATCTCATTTCTGAGGTTTGGATCTGGCTTTTATGGGTTGTAGTCATTGCCCATGATTCGCATCCATATGTCAAGACTGGGACATAGGTGGAGCAGTATACAGCCATCTTCGTTTTCTTACCAACCTCTCTCTTGCTGAGGAATCCTTGATTTATGGCCTGAAAAAGTCTCCCAGCTGCTGCCTTTCGAGTGGCCAACTCTTCTTTGATGCCTCCCTTTCGGTCTATAATAGCTCTGAGATATTTAAAGTGGTCGACCTGCTCCAGGACCTGTTCTCCCAGCTTAATCTGATGTCTTCTTTTATCTCGTGATATCACCATGGATTTTGTTTTAGAGCTGATTATGACCATCCCTCTCTTCTCCAGCTCTTCCTTCCAGACTTGCAGGTTAGATTGGAGATGTGCCTCTGATTTAGCAATTAGGGCAACATCATCAGCAAATGCCAGCTCTGAAATCCACACCTGTCGCATCTTTCAGTACCCCACTGAATACTTTCTTGTTCTCTCCTTACATGACTTGATAACATCATCCATGAGGAGTATGAAAAGATAAGGTGACAGGATATCACCTTGTCTTACACCAGAAGCTGCATATACTCCTGTGGATAACAGTGGGAATACGAAAAGGAAGCATTTGTCGTTATCGATAGCACATAAAGTAGAGTTATTGCAGAAGCTTGAGCGTGGTGTCTTGGTACGTCGTCTTACAGAAGAAAATGGTGTAGGAACTACCACAGTATATGACATAAAGAAACAGAAAGACAAGCTGCTGAAATTTTACAGGGACAGTGATGACCAAAAACTAATGTCAGATCGGAAAACTTTACACAGAGAAAAAAATGAAGATCTTGACCGTGTATTGAGGGAATGGGTTCAACAATGGCGAAGTGAACACGTACCGCTGACTGGTTTGTTGATCATGAAACAAGCTAAAATATACCATGAAGAACTGAACATTGAAGGCGAGTGTGAATATTTGGTAGGGTGACTGCAGAAATTTAAGAAGCGACATGGTATAAAATATCTAAAAATCTGTGGGGACAAAAGTTCTGCTGACCACGAAGCAGCTGAAAATTATATTGACGAATTTGCAAACATAATGTGTTATGAAAATCTTAGTCAAGAACAAGTATAATGCTGACGAAACTTCTCTGTACTGGAGCTACCTTCCTAGGAAAACTTTACCAACGGCTGAAGAAGAAAGCATGGATGAAGAGAGAAGTGTTTTCTGACTGGTTTAATAACCATTTTGTACCAGCAGTTGTGTTAGAACAAATAAAGGGAATACAGAATGGTTTACAGTAGACACAGGGGTGAAACAAGGCTGTATTATGTCACCACTACTTTTTGGAATAGCTATTGATTGGGTTATGAAAAACTATACCCACAACGAACAATTAGGTATAAAATGGACAGATGGAAAGTCCCTGGAAGACCTCGATTTTGCAAATGATTTAGCATTCTTAAGTCCAACACCCAGACAGGCCCAAGAAGCAGTAAATAATCTGTGTCAGCTCTCGGTTAAAATAGGTCTCCAAATAAATGCCTCTAAAACTAAAGTTATGAACTTTTCTAACGAGACCTTCGATATCATCCTGAACGGGGAAAAACTACAGAAAGTTGAAAGTTTCAATTATTTAGGCAGTAAAATGACTCAGGATGGTGACACAACAAGAGAAATTCATACTAGAATTGCTTTGGCAGCTAGCGCCTTCAATAGATTATCTAACATTTGGAAATTACGATCACTGAATATACATACCAAGCTTCGTCTGTTTAATTCGAATGTTATCTCAGTGTTAACATACGGCTGTGAAAGTTGGAAAATCACAAAATCATTGGAGAACAAGCTGAATACATTCGAGAACAAATGTCTTAGAAAACTCATGAACATCAGTTGGAAAGAATTCAAGACTAATCGACAAATAAGAGAAGACTCTAAGCAGAAATATGTCTCCGACTATATAAGGAAAAGACGATGGTCATATATCGGTCATGTCCTACGAATGCAAAACAACAGAATACCACTACAGGCGCTCACTTGGGTTCCTGAGGGTAAGAGGAAAAAAGGAAGACCAAAAGAAACACTTAGAAGAACAATAACAAGAGAAGGAAGAATGTTGGGCCTAAATAATGTGCAAGAGTTAAGAGGAGTGGCGTCACAACGAACAACCTGGAGAGCACTGGTTTCTGCCTTATGCGCCGTGTTTGGTGGTTAAAGAATTTATTATTATTATTATTACCAGCAGTACGAGCTCATTGCACACAAGCTGGACTAGATGAAAACTGTAAAATTGTTCTATTCTTGGTCAACTGCTCTGCACACCCTCCTGCAGAACTTCTTGTCAAAAATAATGTTTTTGGAATGTACTTACCTCCAAATGTAACATCGTTAATACAGCCTTGCGACCAAGGGATTTTACAATCTATGAAGAGCCATTACAAACATGCTTTTTTGAATTGTATGCTGCATGCCATGAACACTGGTGTAGAAGTAGAAACATTTCTCAAGGAGTTCACTATTAAAGACACAATCTATACAATTGCAAGTACATGGAGTAGTGTTGACAAGGTAACACTAACGAAAGCTTGGCACAGACTCTGGCCGGCAACGATGTTTGACGGTGATGAATTGGAAGATGATGAGTTTATAGGATTTCGTATCAGTAAAGAGAACATGATATCAGACCTCCTAACCTTCGCCAGAAGTGTAACATCGGAAAATTGTAACAAATTAGAGGAGGCTGACATAGAGGAAGTGCTAAACATTGATAATGGTGCACCTGTTGTGCATTCTTTGAGTGATGGGGAAATTGCCCAAATGGTTCTACAAGACAAGCATGATGACAGCAGTGACGATGATGACATTGTGGATGCCGGTGAAAACATCCCCGTAGATGAAATGGTTAACATGTGTGACCGGTTAATTAAAGGTCTTGAACGATGTGCATTCATAAGTGAGCAAGAAGTTATGGCAGTTTATGGGATTAAAGAGAGAGTGCTTAGACAGAAACCATTGTTAATGAGACAGATGACACTTGACGAAGTCTACAGAAAGGCCATCTGTCATAATGCTTATTCATCAGTTGAAAATCCTATTCCTGGTCCATCAACAGATGTCTAGACTCCAAACTGATGATGACAATTAGAGCTTGAATGTAGGCTACATGTGCAGGTATTTAATGTTTATTTTTAAAGTTAAAAAAATGTTTCTGGAAAAAAAAAGCAATTTTTGGGCAAAATCCAAAAACCTAAAAAACCGAAAAACAGCTGTCCCCGAGCATTTTGGATTCTGGTTTATGCACCAGTACAGTATGTAAGAAAATGGTTTTTGTGTGAATAGAATTATTGCTAGTTTAAAAAGTACAATATGTAAGAAAATGGTTTTTGTGTGAACAGAATAATTGCTAGTTTAAAAAGTACAATATGTAAGAAAATGGGTTTTGTACATACAGAATAATTGCTAGTTAAAATAGTATAATATGTTAGAAAATGGTTTTTGTACGTACAGAATAATTGCTAGTTAAAATAGTACAATATGTTAGAAAATGGTTTTTGTACATACAGAATAATTGCTAGTTAAAATAGTACAATATGTTAGAAAATGGTTTTTGTACACACAGAATAAGTGCTAGTTAAAATAGTACAATATGTAAGAAAATGGTTTTTGTACGTACAGAATAATTGCTAGTTAAAATAGTACAATACGTTTGAAAATGGTTTTTGTACCTACAGAATAAGTGCTAGTTAAAATAGTACAATATGTTAGAAAATGGTTTTTGTATGTACAGAATAATTGCTAGTTAAAATAGTACAATATGATAGAAAATGGTTTTTTACGTACAGAATAAGTGCTAGTTAAAATAGTACAATATGTTAGAAAATGGTTTTTGTATGTACAGAATAATTGCTAGTTAAAATAGTACAATATCTAAGAAAATGGTTTTTGTACATACAGAATAATTGCAAGTTAAAATAGTACAATATGTTAGAAAATGGTTTTTGTATGTACAGAATAATTGTAAGTTAAAATAGTACAATATGTTAGAAAATCGTTTTTGTACATACAGAATAATTGTAAGTTAAAATAGTACAATATGTTAGAAAATGGTTTTTGTACATTCAGAATAATTGCTAGTTAAAATAGTACAATATTTTAGAAAATGGTTTTTGTCTATACAGAATAATTGCTTGTAAAAATAGTACAATATATTAGAAAGCAGTTTTTGTACGTACAGAATAATTGCTAGTTAAAATAGTACAATATTTTAGAAAATGGTTTTTGCACATACAGAATAATTGTAAGTTAAAACAGTACAATATGAATAATTGTAAGTTAAAACAGTACAATATATTCAAAAATGGTTTTTGTACATACAGAATAATTGTTAGTTAAAATAGTACAATATGTTAGAAAATGGTTTTTGTACGTTACAGAATAATTGTTAGAAAATGGTTTTTGTAAAAATAATTGTACAATATGTTAGAAAATGGTTTTTGTACATACAGAATAATTGCTAGTTAAAAAAGTACATTATGTAAGAAAATGGTTTTTGTACGTACAGAATAATTGTAAGTTAAAACAGTACAATATGTTAGAAAATAGTTTTTGTACATACAGAATAATTGCTAGTTAAAAAAGTACAGTATGTAAGAAAATGGTTTTTGTACGTACAGAATAACTGCTAGTTAAAATAGTTATAAATAACACATAAGGAAGGGAAACCCGAGGCCTGTAAACAGTAAATTAATATTAGACAAACATAAAGGTATGTTTTCAGGCACTCGTAAGAAATAAAGAAGTAGAACACTTGGACAACAGAAAAAACAACAGACGTGAGTGGCTTACCCAGGGTTCGAACCCCGTACCTTCCGTACGACAACTCCGCCTAGCTATCAAGCGAATCACACTGACCCCACGGCCAGCTAGGCATCCCCAAAAAAAAGATGCTTTGCTGGCTATTTATCAGTACGAAACACACAAGATAACACCGGAAGTATACAGTGGGCAACTCAGCCCTTAAATGACGCAATCACTTCTGTTGTTCTCCTATTAACAGTATGTGTCAGTCCAAACAAGACAAAGACCTTAATACTGGGTCCAGTAAATAGTAGAAGACGTAAGGACATTAGTATAGAACAGAGGGTAGGTTTCTGGTATTGTATAAACATAAATAACACATAAGGAAGGGAAACCCGAGGCCTGTAAACAGTAAATTAATATTAGACAAACATAAAGGTATGTTTTCAGGCACTCGTAAGAAATAAAGAAGTAGAACACTTGGACAACAGAAAAACAACAGACGTGAGTGGCTTACCCAGGGTTCGAACCCCGTACCTTCCGTACGACAACTCCGTCTAGCTATCAAGCGAATCACACTGACCCCACGGCCAGCTAGGCATCCCCAAAAAAAGATGCTTTGCTGGCTATTTATCAGTACGAAACACACAAGATAACACCGGAAGTATACAGTGGGCAACTCAGCCCTTAAATGACGCAATCACTTCTGTTGTTCTCCTATTAACAGTATGTGTCAGTCCAAACAAGACAAAGACCTTGATACTGGGTCCAGTAAATAGTAGAAGACGTAAGGACATTAGTATAGAACAGAGGGTAGGTTTCTGGTATTGTATAAACATAAATAACACATAAGGAAGGGAAACCCGAGGCCTGTAAACAGTAAATTAATATTAGACAAACATAAAGGTATGTTTTCAGGCACTCGTAAGAAATAAAGAAGTAGAACACTTGGACAACAGAAAAACAACAGACGTGAGTGGCTTACCCAGGGTTCGAACCCCGTACCTTCCGTATGACAACTCCGCCTAGCTATCAAGCGAATCACACTGACCCCACGGCCAGCTAGGCATCCCCAAAAAAAAGATGCTTTGCTGGCTATTTATCAGTACGAAACACACAAGATAACACCGGAAGTATACAGTGGGCAACTCAGCCCTTAAATGACGCAATCACTTCTGTTGTTCTCCTATTAACAGTATGTGTCAGTCCAAACAAGACAAAGACCTTGATACTGGGTCCAGTAAATAGTAGAAGACGTAAGGACATTAGTATAGAACAGAGGGTAGGTTTCTGGTATTGTATAAACATAAATAACACATAAGGAAGGGAAACCCGAGGCCTGTAAACAGTAAATTAATATTAGACAAACATAAAGGTATGTTTTCAGGCACTCGTAAGAAATAAAGAAGTAGAACACTTGGACAACAAGAAAAACAACAGACGTGAGTGGCTTACCCAGGGTTCGAACCCCGTACCTTCCGTACGACAACTCCGCCTAGCTATCAAGCGAATCACACTGACCCCACGGCCAGCTAGGCATCCCCAAAAAAAGATGCTTTGCTGGCTATTTATCAGTACGAAACACACAAGATAACACCGGAAGTATACAGTGGGCAACTCAGCCCTTAAATGACGCAATCACTTCTGTTGTTCTCCTATTAACAGTATGTGTCAGTCCAAACAAGACAAAGACCTTGATACTGGGTCCAGTAAATAGTAGAAGACGTAAGGACATTAGTATAGAACAGAGGGTAGGTTTCTGGTATTGTATAAACATAAATAACACATAAGGAAGGGAAACCCGAGGACCCAGTATCAAGGTCTTTGTCTTGTTTGGACTGACACATACTGTTAATAGGAGAACAACAGAAGTGATTGCGTCATTTAAGGGCTGAGTTGCCCACTGTATACTTCCGGTGTTATCTTGTGTGTTTCGTACTGATAAATAGCCAGCAAAGCATCTTTTTTTGGGGATGCCTAGCTGGCCGTGGGGTCAGTGTGATTCGCTTGATAGCTAGGCGGAGTTGTCGTACGGAAGGTACGGGGTTCGAACCCTGGGTAAGCCACTCACGTCTGTTGTTTTTCTGTTGTCCAAGTGTTCTACTTCTTTATTTCTTACGAGTGCCTGAAAACATACCTTTATGTTTGTCTAATATTAATTTACTAGTTAAAATAGTACAGTATGTAAGAAAATGGTTTTTGTACTTACAGAGTAATTGCAAGTTCTATTACTAGTACTGATTTACAAGTATTCACAGTTTGGCCTTAAATGGGTTATTTGCTTTATGATTTTGAATAGTTGAGAAAAGTTATATTTAGAGATATTGCAGCTGTCTAATCTTGGCTGAGAAACAGCAAGAAGTGAAGCTCAGAGAGTTAAAACATACTCTTAGGACATAATTGTAAAGTGTTTTGATGATGAATTTTAACATTTTTTTTTAACTTTGTGAATAAAGTCTAATTCTGCTTCCCAGCCCAGCCTACAGAAAGTAACCTAGAGAACTTAACAAAACATGTTGTGAATTGTTAGAAAGTGCTTTGTGTCAGAGTCTGTTTACTCTGTCAAAATGTGTCTTTGCTGCTGTGGACTCGGCTATGATGCCATATTTCATGCCTATTAGGTAGACGATACAAGTACCGTTTCAATAACTGTGGTTTTAACATGTATTTACCTACTTTTCTTCCCATAAAAGAGTTCTAATGCCTTATCCGGTAAACCTCGTGTTTGAAAATACTGGAATAATCATGTTTGTGTGAAATATTGTTCAATTTTTATTAAATAAAGTAGGTGTCACAGAGAGTTTTATGGGACCAACCCAAGTCTTAATTCTCCTATCAAAAATCTACGACAAATGTGGTCTCGTCCGAAGGATTTTTTTTTTTGAACTTAGAATAGGAAGACGAGACGGCAAATATCAGCTTGTCTGTAAGATTCTTTATTCTGTAATAGAGTAAGAGTGTGATTGTCTCGTGGTTTTGTGTATCTTTAAAAAGAATTTATCCCCTAGACGAAACGATCTGTTTATGGGCGTGCTGACCACACAATTAATAATTGTTTTTCCACAGCATTATTGAGCATTATTCATTTGAGTTACAGGTTGATTTTGTCGGAATATATGTTAATTACTGATTTTGTAATACTAAACGCTGGTAAAGTTTGTGAGTGTATAACATTCACAGGGTTTTGAAGAAGTTGGTGTTTGAGCTAAGCTAAGGAGTGCGTTCAGACAATTACGTCCTGTAAATTGCCTCCCTTACCCTAACTGTCTTCAGGGGTGAACTTATAGTGGATTTTAAAATTAAGGGGATTTTTTTTTCTTCCTTAAAATTTTTGCAATAATTATTTTGTTTCCACTGTAGCAACTTATTTTTCAGTGAGTAATCTTAACTACCATTTATTTGGCGTAGTCGTCTGCATAAGGTGCTTTATTGCCGATTAATAGCAGCGATAGTTAGACACTATATTTTTTGGAGGAGGTATCCCAGGTTATAAGTATATCATCTTTTGTTTGGTATTTTCTCGCAAGTGGTAGGAACCAGTGTATCCTTTTCTTATTTCCTTCTCGACTAAGTCTCAGTCAGCTATTTACTATGGCAGAGGGAGCCGCGCTAGCGTAGTGGTTACAACACCGCTCTGGCAACCGGGTGATACAGGATCAAACCCGGGCGACGGCATTTGAGGATTTTTCGTCGACCGGGATTTGGACTGGATTAGCTCGAGACCTGGCGAGAACATTTGAAGGAGTGTCGTCGACCAGGGACTGGCGGCTCCTGAGCCGACCCAGCTGCAATGGGTACCTCCGAAATCGGCGAGTATTTGCCTGAATGGCGAGGGACACCTGTCTCTGTACAAGAAATAAAGGGATACTCACGTAAAAATCAATGTCAGGTTAGACATAAATAATAACCTGAGATTTCGCCTCGAGTATTAGCGGGCGTACAAAAAAAAAAAAAAAACTATGGCAGAAAGAGCGAAACTTAGACAGATGCTCAGGGATGAAGCGAGAGAAGAAGGTTTGGACGGAGAGGAAGCGAAAGCTTTTGTCAAGGACGAACTTGACAGATATGATGCGGAGAGGAAAGCAGCTGAAGCTAAAGAGGAAAAAGAAGAAGCTAGGAGGAAAGAAGCGGAAGACCGTCTATTACAGCAGAAGAAGATTGATAAAGAAATGGAAATTCGCAGGTCAAACAAAAGAGAGAAGGAGAGACAGCATGAGGAAAGAGAAAAGGAGAGAGAGGAAAGAGAGAAGGAGAGACAGCATGAGGAAAAAGAGAAACAGAGACAGCATGAGTTGGCTCTTAAAACTCTAGAGTTCCAATATCATGGTGCTGCCTCTACCTCCAGCAATGGAGAGTCTTCTTCTCATTCCTCTTTAACTGATCCTTCTAACACACAATCTACTCATCTCACCGCTATGTCTTTTGCTCTAGAATCTTTCCCTTGTCCTAATGAGAAGATTGACATGTATCTAGAAAAATTTGAGAAAATTGCAACTCTGTATGGGTTAGAGAGGTCACGCTGGAATATGAAGCTTTCTCAGTTTTTGAAAAGCAGTGCGTATGATGTTTATGCCAAACTGGAGAGCAGCCAACAAGACAATTACGACATGTTGAAGAAAGCTTTACTTGAGCGCTTTGAAATGAATGCGTGAAAGTTTTTGCAACTGTTTCGCAACAGCAGGAAGGAGAGCTCTGAAACTTTTCAGCAGTTCTCATCTCGTTTAAAGGGATACTTGACGAAGTGCCTTGAGCTTTCACAGCTCCCCTCTACCTATGAAGGGCTGGAGGAATTTGTTATAACAGAACAAATAAAGAACGCTTTGTCTGCAGATACCCGGAGATTTCTAGCTGAGCAAGGTGCAGAAAAGCTTGAAGACATTTTGGAAAAGTCTGAGCAATATCACAATGCGCTGGCTGAACTACCAGCCACAAAACGTAAACCGACAGAAGAGCATTTTCGGAAAAATAATCTAGACCAATCTTCTCATGCTTCTAACCAAAATAACCATAGAGAAACTGGATCTCAAAACCCCCCTCCTGAAAAATCCAAGTTCTACAAAAACAAGTACCCCAACCACAGTAAACAGTCTGATCAACCTGACCGCTTTTCATGGCAGCGCAGCCAGAAAGGACAAGGTGGTAAAGGGAGAACCCCTGAGCACGGGACTAATGATCAGAGTGAGCACACCAAACCTAAACGCATCGGATGCTTACTAACAATCTCGCAAGGCGGAATTATTGACAGTGATTCCCAACCTGTTGGGGATAGACCCTCAACGCGAGGTACTGTTACATAGAATGGTTCTCAAACTTTTTGTTTATTTGACACGGGGCTTTCTTATGATTGCATTGTCACCAGAAACCTGGTTAAACCCAGTCAAGAGACAGGAGAGACCGTCGAATTTTGCGGAGTTTCTAAGAGTGAGGCACCTACAGCGCTTCCCATCGCACTGGTGGAGATCCACTCTGAGTTTGTCAGAGGCGTGATCAAAGCGGCTGTTATGGATGACCCCATCTACCCAGTCATACTTGGCGGTAGATATGTGTTTATTGGGAAACTGGAAGAGCCGATTGTGGCAGCAGTAACTACAAGAGGGCAAACCAAGGGCAAAAGTCTGCGCCTAATTTGTTACCCAGGGAACTTAAAGAAGTGCAACAAAAGGACCCTACTTTGGCACCCTGCTTTAGGAAACTGCCCATGGCTAAGGAACCCAGACAGCATGGGGGCATTTTTTCTAAGGATGGCGTACTTTATCACAGAACGGGCAAGCCTGACCAAGGTTACAATCAGCTCCTAGTACCGAAACAGTACAGAAGCCAAATCCTAGAAATGGGGCACTCTCTTCCCTTCAGCGGACATATGGGACAGAACGCCACAAACCAACGGATAACCACTCATTATTGGTGGCCAGGAGTAAATACTGGTATTATCAGGTATGTCAAATCCTGTGCCCAGTGCCAACATGTGCCACCCAAGCAACGGACACCCCCCAGTCTCTTTGGGTGAAATGCCAATAATGGGAACACCATTCGAACGGTTGTGATTGACATTTTAGGACCCCTAGAAAGGACTAAAAGAAGGAACAGGTTTAGCCTCACCTTAGTTGACACATGCACTTTATGGGCAGAAGCTATCCCGCTAACATGCGCAGATGCCAAGCATGTCGCAGAAGCCCTAGTGCAGATTTTCACTCGGTTAGGATTCCCTCAGCAAGTGTTGACGGATAACGGATCTCCATACCAAAACCTGTTGATGGATGAGATCGTTAAGATCTTGAGGGACCAGCACATCTACACCAAGCCTTACACTCTGGCCAGAAATGGGCTAGTAGAACGTGTTAACGGAAACCTCAACATGATGTTAAGTAAACTGGCACAAGTGAAACCTGAAGATTGGGATTGTTGCCTCCTGGCAGCTTTATTTTTCTACAGAGAAGCTCCTCATACTTCCACAGGATTTCTGCCAGCTACGCTTTTATTCAGCAGATCCATTAAGGGCCCGCTTGAAGCCTTACTTTGGTCGCTGACAGACCAGAAGGCTGATGAGACAGTGGTCTCAGCAAGTAAATATGTGTCGGATTTAAAAGGAAGGTTGAAACTAGGATGGGACCTAGCAACGACCAACTTTAAGCGAGCACGCACAAAGCACGCTAACTGATACAGGAAAGTCACGAAAGAAAGAGAACTGGAAGCAGGAGAGAAAGTTTTGGTGTTACTCCCTACCGGAAACAACCAACTGAAGATCAGATGGCAAGGGCCGTTTACAGTCCTGAAAAAGATTTCTAAGGCTAACTACCAGATCTCTTTTCAAGGAAAGGAGAAGGTTTTCCATGTAAATCTGTTAAAGAAATTCTTGGAAAGACCGGTGCCGACCTCCGAACATCTTCTGACGTTCGTCAAAATTGACAAAGATGACGTTAGTGGCAGGGAAATTCCACTGCAATCACATGTAATCTTTCAAAAATGTCAAAAGTTGCGATGCTCTTTCAAGCGCGCATGGGAGACATTCCAGAGAAAGGAAACTTTGGGAGTAGACTTGAGTAGGAATTGGAGAGAGATGGAGGGGGGAGATGAGATGGAAGAGGACAGACACCCTGAAGCTACGGATATAGGAAATTTATTTCCATAACGTAGACATGGAGTGATTCCATATCTTAAAGGGGGGACGTTCTGTCACAGAGAGTTTTATGATCAATAAATTTTCTAGTTTCCTTTTTTTCTCTACCCGTATCCTCTACCTTATTTTCATTCTTTTATCCTTTTTGTATTTTTTCGCATTCGTGCGTTTGCGACTATAAACAGTACTATTTTCCCATTCTAACGTTCGCCTGTGTCTGTTCTCATTTAGAAACACACTAGTGATGTTATTACGTAGATGTCAGTCGCTGCAGATAGATGACAAACTGTGAAGAGTCGCTGCAGTCAGACGAAAGGTGTGATTATGTTTCATACTCAGACATGAGAGCAGACAAATTGTCTGCATTTGCACCTGTCACACGAGTTTCCTTGGCTGAGCTGCTCGGTGAGGTGTGAATCGCGCCAGACATGCTCGCTCAGAGCAGACAGAGTGTCTAGCATTTCTCATATGACACTCACGCTCCACGACCAGTTTTGACGTAGGTGTGAAGACGCACTGGTGGCAGTTACGGCATGCATCTAAGTTAACGTAGGTGTTAAGGAAAGGGGAGGCTATTGCGTGGTTTTGGAAAGAGCGCTCATCCTTTGTCCGTTTAATAGATATAACCAGAATGTTAAACTTTATTTTCATTTATACTCCTTAATTCGTAGTAGACAGGTTGCTCGTGAATAGAATAAGCTGTATAGCGAAGCTCTTAGTTTGTTCGGAAATCTGCCAAGCTTCTAGATTTCAAATAAATATATCAGCGTATGATTCTAAAGTTGTGCGACCACCTGTAGTTCTGTGTTGAGGTAAATATATAATATCTAGTATTTTGTGAGTGATTAAGTGTTAAACCGCCTATTTTATCCCACTAGTTTCTTTTGTGCAGAGTGATTGATTTATAAGTCTGTTATATTCTCTAGTCGACGAGTTACAGTGGAAAAACAGAATAAATTATAATTTCTAGCTTAAAATCATGTAGCTATAATGAATTTAATTTAACTGCTAAATAATCAGACGAGAATAATTTTTCTAAACTAACTTATAAATGCTAGATGCCTCATGTGTGTTGACGGAATACGTATGTATTCCTAATTCATGATGATTGATTTTTATATATAACTTATTTCATGGGAAAGTTTAAACGTCAAGTCAAGCTCTACGCTTGCAGTTCAAAACGTAAGTTATATCGAGTACATAATATGTAAAATATTTCATATGTGTTTTTTTCTTTATTCAGTGAATACAGGGGTAACCCAACTTTGCTGGCGTTTTGTACAGAGACATACCAGTGAGAAACATAAACATTTTATATCTTTAACCACGTGGGTTTTCAAGTAACACCTGTCTGACAGGGCGTGTGTCTTCAGAGATAGACAGAATACCAATCCCACTAACTTTTTTTTTTTTTAAGAATAAATGCTTATACTGGGCCTTTGAGCCAGTTCATATTTCTTCACAAACTCTAATGTACATGCTGCCTTGTGGCGAGAATAATTACAGAGAAAAAACATTAACGTTTCCGACATTGTTGACAAAGTGTGTGGTGAACCAAGACTAGTTGTTGAGAGAAGTTGTCCACCGGTCATCTTCCTAATTAAGGGAAACCTCGTGTTCTGACACTGTGTGCCTGCTGAAACCCTAACTCTTACCTCGTGAATAAGTGACATTAACTTAAATCTGTAAAGAAAGAACGATCGCCTGAAGTGGACGCTCCCCGGACACGGTGAATGAAACCAATATCTGCAGAGCTGGGTATCCACTTCATCCACAGATAGACAGATTAACGAAGTGTACACTAAGGCTTGCGCCAGACGGCGAACAACAGCACGATTGTAGGTAAGGTTGTGTGAGTCAGGGCCCTGATGAAAGAACCGAGTGAAAGTAGACTGAAGGATGTTCTTGTTTGATTCACCCACTTTGTAACTTTCCTTTTGCAAGATTTGTTGCTAAACTATATTTTCCTTAGGATAGATCCTAATCATATCCAAGTCTGTTCATACACTTTTTAACAGGGAAAATATTAGACCCAATCCTATGTATCTGTGACTCTTTGGGGCTATCATCTTTCTCCTAACGGGACTGTGGGCTAAGCATCGAGGGAAGGATCATTCCAACGGGTCTACCATTCTTGTAGCATTTATTGATTTATGACCATTTGTATATGCTTGATGTAATATTTTATGTTGTGATAGAAGTTTATTCTGATAATTAAAACCTCTCTTAAATTATTCCAGCGTATTGGTCAGTTCGTTCCAACATTATCCATATAATCATTGTTATAGTTTTCCCATGTCTGTATGTCAAACTGTGGTCACTTGTATGTGAGTGCACGTGAGTGGATAGAGATATATTAATATATATATATATATATATATATATATATATATATATATATATATATATATATATATATATATATATATATATATATATATATATATATATATATATATATATATATATATATATGTGTTTAGACTGTCTGACTCCTCTAAAGCTGTCGTAGAAGATAGGCAGAGAGAGAGAAGATTTCTCGTTCTCAGAGACAGCCTCTATCACATCCTACCATCTCACTCGTGGAATCTATTTCTATTACTACCTCTCACTGTGACTATCATTTATTCTAATCTATTCAGAAGGGACCAACCCAAGTCTTAGTTCTCCTATCAAAAATCTACGACAGTAGGCCTGATTAGTAAACAAAAAAAAATGTTTTTCTGTCACAGAATAGCTTCGTGTTCAAATGGTTGTTCAAAAAGATTATTGGCTGAACATGCATAGCAGCTTTTTCAGGCATGGATTGCTAATGACAGTGATGAGTTTTCGAGCATTTATAGTTCCGATGAAGATGAATTTAGCGATAAATTAACAGATTCTGAGGATGAGGAGGCGTGTCCCATGGATGAACCTAGTTATAGAACTGGTAGGGGATTGCTTAAAGGGATAGGTAAATACTATAAAGAGAAAATAGATCTAGATCACAGCTGAGATCAGTAATCACTGAATCTGGTAATGCTGAGCTTCAGGACAACATTATTGAACAGGAGGTTGGATGGAATGAAGTTGATAAGGCTTCAACTCAGAATGCATTTTGTTTTGTTCCACTGTGATGAATTTACCGTGATACAACGTTAAAATATCTCCAATTATAAAGATAACATTGTAGGGATAAAAATAATGCGTAAGATACTAGGAGACATGCTTGCCTATGCCCGCATTTCCCACCGCCATTCAAACTAACTAGTTAAACATGCAGACGAAACGGTTTACCCTTTGTAGACGGGAGGGAAACGGAGATATAAAAAAGGAAAAATATGACTGAACACGTGTTTGAATCTAGAAAGGCTAAAAGACGCAATTGGTAATAAAAGAGAAAAAAATCACGCCACTAGTTAACACAATGTAAGGAAATGGACAGAAAAGACCTTAGCTCTTATTTGAAACAGTCATTTCTTGGACGTTTTACGATACTTGGTTGTTTTATTTGAATTCAGCGGCAAACGCCGTGGAGAAGGTTCGAGAACAAATTTCAAAAACTAACCTTGAGAAAAAATATGTTTTTCTTAATAATAAAGTTATGAATATAAAACCTAGCTAGTTTGATAGCCCATCTTAAGCAGAGAAATAATATACTTTCATTTATACAGACGGACAGATAACGCGGAAGATATTGACAAAAGACCGTATTGTTCATATCAGACTAGCGACAGTATTGTTGTGCACACTTTCACAAAAGTTTCAAATTTTCGTCCTTGAGACATGGAAATGCAAAAATCAAGCTGTAATGAACGAGAGGGGGAAGGTTGGAGAATTGTGGCTAAAAATAACTTAGGAGGCAGATTTGTGTAGGGTGTTGCGGGTAGTTGGTCCAAGAAACAAGTGTGTTTTTGTGAAAACCCAAGTAGAGACAGACGGACCAACAGACAATAATACATACTTGACTGAGATCTGACTGAAATTTGACTTTTGGTTTGAAGATTTGAAAAAAGTTAGGGGGGAAGTCTGTGATTGGACAAATGTATTCATATTAGCGGGATAGAGACGCGCATTTTTGCCATTTTATATAAGTCTGTCCAGGGACACAGTCAGTTATTACCAGTGGTGTTTTTCCAGAAGATATTACATACAATTTAGTGGGATGCCATACTATAGCCAGCAGCTCAGCTGAGTTTTGCTAGTAGTAACTGTGTTCTAAATTCTGAATTCTGAATTGTGAGTTTCTGTTGTGACACTAAAGGTAGTGCCACATACTTAAGCAAGAATACACAAGCAGATGTGTGTGCCGCCTAACGTTTGTGTCGGTGCAGACTACCATTGTATTCCAGCTACAGAGAGGAGTGGGCCACAGAAATCCAGTATCAGATCTTCACAGACAAGATGAGTGAATACGTGGCCTGCTGAAGATTCACCAGTATTTAACACCACCACAAATATTTCCCCTATCAAATATATACTGAATTCTTGGGAAATATAACATTTACTACAGTATATAAGTCAATGGACAAAGCTTGTTGTAGACACAGAGTGGGAGTGATGACACCACCCCAACAGCACATCCAGTAATAGTTCTCCCAGAGACAGTATAGATATTATTAATATTAACCAGTCTTATAAAATACCTATGTACACAAATTCCATTTTATTATGCCATATATTTATGCATTCCATTTATAACTTCATAACATTTCATATGTTCTGACCAAAATAAAACATTGGTTCAGAACTAATAAATTTAGAAAAAATTGTTAAAATCAAAACTAAAACAGTCTGAGTTAGTTCAGTGTGTTATAGATTTTATTAATATTATTAGACTTATTAATTACCTGTGTGTGTTTGTATATTCTATTACAACACATTACATTTCAATACCCTAGACTTTTTAATGTAGCTAACATTCATGATAGTAGAATAGTCTGTTTGAGGTCGTAGTGGTAGTACGAAGGGCCTTCTGTAATTCACATAAACTTTTATCTCAGGAGCCTTCACAACTGACCTCAGACAGTACCCTAGGTAACATAACAACCATACAATACCATCAAATTGAGCCATTTCTGCAGAAACTCCTAACACGATTTCAGGAGGCATTTTATCCCTACAAAGAGCTGTCTTTAGATAAAATGGTGATAGGGTAGAAAAGCAGGTGGCCTCAAAGCCTAAGAAATATCATGTCAAGACCTTCGGCCTTTGTGACAGTAGTACTGGTTATGTTGTCAATTTGTTGATTTACTTCGGTGCAATACATCATACAGTCCTGCGCTAGATGTAAAGAGCCAACAAGCCATCAAAGTCTTTGATACACTGCTAAAACCATGTGGAAAAGGTCATCATATTTATGCAGATCATTACTACACAAGTTTTGCATTGCTGCAGTATCTTACCGACAACAATCAGTATTTTACTGGAACTAAATATAAATCGTAACAATTTTCCAAAGGCACTGAAGACTACACAACTTAGGCATCTCCAGATGAAATGGTTTCTGGATCTAGAAAGTACATTTCTTTGTGTAAGGTTTAGAGATAACAAGGCAAAAACGTCATGCATTCTAGTGTCAAGTTCTGCAACTGTGGAAACCAAAGAAATCACAAATCGTTTTGGCAAAAGAAAGCACAAACCCGCTATGATTGATGACTACAACCAACAAATGAATGGATGTGGCAAGGTTGACCGGTGTGTAACAACCTATGGAACATTCAACAGAAGAACCAGAAAGTGGTGGAAGCAATGTCACAGAGTGGATGTTTGTGGTTAGTTTCTAGCATTTGAGACTTTGTACACAGACATTTCAAATTTTACTTCCAGGATTTTTAAATCAGTGTTTGTCTTTTTTTTTTTTTTTTTTTTGTATCATTAATTTTATAAACATGGTTTGGTTAATTTAAATATGGTATTCTGGAATATATCAGCTATATGAACTTTTTAGTTCTATACTATTTGGATTATTTAACAAAATCTTATCAACAATGATCACACAGATCAGTTGGTATTCTGGAATATACCAATAAAGTATGAACTATTTAGTTCTATTTTATTTTGATTATTTAACAAACTCTTATCAACAATGATCACACAGATCAGTTGGTATTCTGGAATATACCAATAAAGTATGAACTATTTAGTTCTATATTATTTAATAAACTCTTATCAACAATGATCACACAGATCAGTTGTTAGTCTGGAATATACCAATCAAGTATGAACTATTTAGTTCTATATTATTTGGATTATTTAATAAACTCTTATCAA
Source organism: Oreohelix idahoensis (assembly GCA_024509875.1). Classification (NCBI taxonomy): domain Eukaryota; kingdom Metazoa; phylum Mollusca; class Gastropoda; order Stylommatophora; family Oreohelicidae; genus Oreohelix; species Oreohelix idahoensis. The sequence continues at coordinate 152,547 of JAMPIV010017714.1, read as the reverse complement.
CAATGATCACACAGATCAGTTGGTAGTCTGGAATATACCAATAAGGTATGAACTATTTAGTTCTATATTATTTGGATTATTTAATAAACTCTTATCAACAATGATCACACAGATCAGTTGGTATTCTGGACTATACCAATAAAGTATGAACTATTTCTTCTTCTTCTTCTTCGATCCTTAGCCGCCAACCGTCAAAGCAGTCAGTGGCCATTACACCTGGTGGCGTATGAACTATTTAGTTCTATATTTTTTGGATTATTTAATAAACTCTTACCAACAATGATCACACAGATCAGTTGGTATTCTGGACTATATCAATAAAGTATGAACTATTTAGTTCTATATTATTTGGATTATTTAATAAACTCTTATCAACAATGATCACACAGATCAGTTGGTAGTCTGGAATATACCAATCAAGTATGAACTATTTAGTTCTATATTATTTGGATTATTTAATAAACTCTTATCAACAATGATCACACAGATCAGTTGGTATTCTGGACTATACCAATCAAGTATGAACTATTTAGTTCTATATTATTTGAATTATTTAATAAACTCTTATCAACAATGATTACACAGATCAGTTGGTATTCTGGACTATACTAAGAAAGTATGAACTATTTAGTTCTATATTATTTGGATTATTTAATAAACTCTTATCAACAATGATCACAGATCAGTTGGTAGTCTGGAATATACCAATAAAGTATGAACTATTTAGTTCTATATTATTTGGATTATTTAATAAACTCTTATCAATAATGATCACACAGATCAGTTGGTATTCTGAACTATACCAATAAAGTATGAACTATTTACTCTTTAAGGCGATCTTTGTCCTCTCAAGGCTGTGTGTGGTCCCGGTTGCCGGGTCCTCCCAGCGCAGTAGAGGCAGTGAGTGGGAACTGTGTCTGTGCCAGACTGCCCTTTTCCGAGGACCTTCGGTCCCGAAAGGATTTTGGCTGGACGGGCGTCTGGGAGGCATGGCGAAATGGTTTTATAGCGACAGGAGTAGAGTACACATGAGGGCAAGTTCGGGGCACAGCGGACTGATCTACCGCTTGCTTGTCACATTGATCATAGAAACAACAATTAAAAGTCTGTTGTACCAATATACGCCGCTAGGTGTGCCGGAACAACGGACGATTTCTTGTTGCCCTAATGACGCCGCAAGGTGTTATGGCTGAAGACTGCTTAGTCGGTCGGCGGTCAAAGGAATAATAATAATAATAATAATGAACTATTTAGTTCTATATTATTCTTCTTCTTAACCTTCCAACTTCTCAAAGAGCATAGACCCTCATCAGATTATGCCAAATCTTTCTGGAACATTCTATCAGCTCAAGGTCTTGCCAAGTCTTTCTGGAACATTCTATCAGTTCAAGGTCTTGCCACATCTTTCTGGAACATTCTATCAGTTCAAGGTCTTGCCACGTCTTTCTGGAACATTCTATCAGTTCAAGGTCTTGCCAACACCATTTCTCCCATGATCAGTTTCTTCCTCTCCATGCCCTTCCACCATGTCTCGCAGAGACCCAGGGTATTAATCCTGTAATTCCTCATTTCTGCAGCTACTTGTGCAGTTTCCCCTTGTTTATTTAGAGTGTGAACATTTTGGTTGCCAATCCTGGAGATTTTCCTAGAAGAAAAAAAGATTAGTCGGCAACCGAGACTTCTTTTGGCTTTCTCTGAGTTGCTTCATACACCTTCTTACACAGGATCTTCTTCTGTCTTGGGTGGCTAAGTTGATTTATATTTGTTATTTGATTTATCCATAGTGCTTGTTGATGTTTTTGTGGTCAAAAGTTTTTTTATGGGATGGGGTAACCAGTCCCATGCCCAGCCCTCCTTAGTCACTTTTTATGACACGCCTGGTGCAGTACTGTGTTACTATTCTTTGCTCCCCTTTTGAGCCCTGGTAACACACAGGTAATTTCTCAGTAGTAATTCATTCTAATTCACACTCTATAGTACAAATAGTAGAAATATAACCATATTTAATGATTTCTCAATTCATCTTTCAATTATTCACAACTGAAGGTTGGGGCAAAGTTTTTTACAGACAGGGGGTATGATGTGCTGGTGTTGTGGGTAGTGGGTTTCCCCCCTTGCTTCACCCTAGGCCTAGTGAATTCTTGTTCATGAAAGGAGCGACCATTGCGGTGTTAGTCTCTTGGCCTAGCAAAACCTCTCATACCCCAAGATCGTTGTGCGTGGTGAAGAGCCACACCCTCCTCGAGGTAGTCCTGGTAACTGAGGGTGCGAATCCTCAGGCTAAACACAACGGATCTAGAGGAGCAAACCTCGATAATAAAACCGGTGCACTACACCGTACACACCCTCTGTGGGTGGGAAGGAGCCAGATGGATACTGAACAAGTCTTGGGAGTGGGAACGAGTGTGGACTTCTCCCTGAAGATCGGAACCCATCGTACAGGCACAGAGACTCAGGACGTGACGATCCTATTGCCTTCAACTCTTGGTCACATGCCTAGAGCCTCGGAGAACTCGGCGTAACCAGCAGGCAATCTGGTGGCGGGGAATGAGCACTGTGAGCCCTACCTTGGCTACGTATCAGAAGGAGATGCAGAAACACCCCCTTTATCTCCCCCAGAGCTGGCACAGTACACTTCTGGCTTCTACCCGGGGCGGTAGGAAATCCACAGGCACCCCAGCATCACAATGCCATGAAGATGACAAAGTTGGAATTTACTAACTCAAACCTGGCAGAGCAAGTCCTCCATCAGATGCGGCAGATGCTGGGCCCACTGGCGCGTGGACACGTCCCGATCCCCATTGAGACTTGCCCGGGGAGCCCACCCCGGCTCAAAAAAGCAGAGAAGGCCACTCTCCAAACCTCCGATGTCTTGCGGGCAGTGTTAGGATGTGCAAGAACATGGACGGGAAGACTCCACAACTTCCCCACTGAAGACACGCCCACGGCGACCGTTGCCTCAATTGGCTGTGTGTGGTGTACCCGGAAACGGGGCCTCCCAGTACTGAGGCACAGTTAAGTCCCCGATGTCACTTATCGGTGCAGAGTTGAGAGAGATGGCTGAGCATCACAATCCCCCCTGTGTTGCAGCATGATGAGAACCAAGCATTGCACACTGAGCTTGGGGGGATCACTTGGGCACCAGACTTAATACTGGCTCTTGACTGGATGGCCGCAGGAGATTTCTACAATGGAGGGTTGGCAGGTGGTGGGTATCTGGAAGTGGCTCTGTGCAGGACGTGAGGATTCCTTGGGAGAGCCCAGAACCAGATCACAGCATTGTGCAAGCTCTGCATAGTTGGAGAGCCCCCTGGATGACGGGGAATGCACAGTGTGCTACCCCACCTATCCCCAACTGCTAACTTAGAACCAGAAGTGGGGTCCTCTGTATGCGTGCCAGGCCAGGATAAAATGCCTGGGAAAGAGACTGGAGCTCAGAACTCCCTAACTCAAAGTTGCAGGATGGCAGAAAAGCCACGGGAAAGACAGGGCTATTTTGAAGATAACGCAACCATATTTTTACCATACGAGCTCGGACGCCGCCTCGGTAAACAAGGTCCGCGCAGAGCAGTGACACCCCCAGGCTGCTTGCGAATAGTCTACTACTGGGAACTTAAACAGATTAGGGATGAGCCCACTCTCCCATTGAACAGGTGCTAAAGTCGTAGATACTGGGCCAGAAGGCGCACCGGAAACCACAGTATCACGCAACTCGCTTTTTTTTCTATGGAGAGAGTACACCGTCACAACTGAAGCATGCTGCCCTAAAATGAAGTGATGCTCATTATCTATGGGAGGTCAACTTTAGATACATGTTTAATTTATTACAATGTTACTTGATGTATTTCTCAGTTGTAATTTTTCCACATGCATACTGAACAGCACAAGTAGTAGAAATATTTAATCATAATTAAAAATTTACCAATTAATCCTTCTATAATTCATATTCCAAGCTGATGCACACAAAAATTCACTTCTGTCAATTGTCTGTGACATGTCTATTTTAGACACATGCACAGATGAGCACAGTAGTACTTGGTGTATTTCTCAGTAGTAATTTATGCTCATACTGTATAGTTTTTATGGTTTAACAAAAATGGCAATGATTGACACAGTGTAGCAGAAGTAGTAGAATATAATCGTATCAATTACTTATCAATTCATTTTCCGATAATTCATTTTTGAAACATGCTGCTTTAAACGATCAAAAACATTCAATTTTTAAAAACATGTCTACTGTATACAGATGCATTCGTAGAACACAACTGTGCTGAGATATTGGTGTTACTGCATAAGAATAATGATATATTAAAACATAAAAACAAATTTCCTTTTTTACGCTATTTCAGACTCTCATATCTTCTGTTGCAATTAATGCAAAAGGCTCTTTTCACATCTGAACAAACAGTAACATTTCATCTATAACATAACACCACATGAAAACTGGAGCCTTCAACAATAAATTTGTCAAAAGGTGTGAATGACCCCCATATTGAATGTCTGTGACTTGAAAGCCCAATCTCTGGTAAGAATTTGACCTGGTGACAGATGGGTTGCTAGGCCCAACAGGGCTCAACTAAAAGTGCACTAACAGACTACTGTGGAGTATTTTAACATTTCCTTTACATTAAATCATAACACACTCTTTTCTTTTCAGATGTCAAGAAAAAGTCAATTATGGTTCCCATTTATGGACCAGAAAATGAAACTGGAGTGGGATTGTAATGTAAGTTATTTTTAGCTCCTGATATTATTTGCATTCTTATCATGCTAACATTCTCTCCCCCCTCTTCCATTTTTTTTATTTTCACTGTTTATTAAAATCAGTGCTGTTGGTTTAAATGATTGTAGGTTACTTGCAAACAATGATATTTTCTATTATTAGCATGAGTCTTGTCTTCTATTTCTTCTGCCTTCTGTTTCAGCAGGATAATAGCAGTGATTTTCTAACCAAAGTACAAACAAATGCATGTGCTATTTAGAAGATGAGTTGCACCTAACATGTTCGACCAAAAAATAGGGAATTCCCTGAGAAATAAATTTTACTATTTTTGTCAATACACTACTGAAAAGACAACACAGTGTGATGCCACATTCAACTACCAGAGCAGATAGGTTCAAGGAGAAGTGAAGAGACATCATAAACATCAAATTTTGAAATATTAGAAAATGCTGATCACAACACTAGAAAGAGAACTCCAGTGCAGAAAAAAAGAAATAGTTAACAACATCTATAATCTCTCAAGCTTAATTCTAACAACCTCTGGAGGTATAAAACAGATCTAATTCCACATTGGTCTATCTCAAACTAAATTACACTATATAAAAAAGTGTCCTAATGTTACTGTTGGATCCATGAAGATTGTAAGCAGTTGAAAGGAAAATTCTACGTGGAATAAAATCACGTGCTAAAGGAATTTAAAAAATAAACGTTATCTTGTAGCTGAGGTGTGGTGGCCAGTCAGCCTGCCTGGCTGGTTTGACCCTCCCACTTTTGCAGTGGTCAGTACCAAATGAGAACAATAAAAACAGCAGCCAAAAAAGCTGCAAACTTTCATAAATGAATGCTTGCATAGAATAGAAAGACTGAAGTAGTGTCACATGATCAATAATGTGGAACTGATGAGAACTAGACAAGCACCAGTGGAACAAGAGATGATAAGAAGATGCTGGAGATGGATAGGTCACACACTGAGAAAATCTGTTGACAGCGTTACTTAGCAGTTCTTGTTGTAGGATCCCCAGGGTAAAGGAGGAAGACCAAAGAAAACTGGAGTTGGACATGAAGGAGATAAGAAGACATGGCAAGACTTGAGCTGATAGCATGTTCCTGGAAGACTTGACAAGACCTTGAGCTGATAGAATGTTCCTGGAAGATGTGGCAAGACTTGAGCTGATAGCATGTTCCTGGAAGACTTGACAAGACCTTGAGCTGATAGAATGTTCCTGGAAGATGTGGCAAGACTTGAACTGATAGCATGTTCCTGGAAGACTTGACAAGACCTTTAGCTGATAGAATGTTCCTGGAAGATGTGGCAAGACCTTGAACTGATAGAATGTTCCTGGAAGATGTGGCAAGACTTGAGCTGATAGAATGTTCCTGAAAGACTTGGCAACACCTTGAGCTGAAAGAATGTTCCAGAAAGACTTGGCAACACCTTGAGCCGAAAGAATGTTCCAGAAAGACTTGGCAACACCTTGAGCTGAAAGAATGTTCCAGAAAGATGTTGCAAGACCTTCAGCTAATAGAATGTTCCAGAAAGATGTGGCAAGACCTTGAGCTGATAGAATGTTCCAGAAAGATGTGGCAAGACCTTGAGCTGATAGAATGTTCCAGAAAGACGTGGCAAGACCTTGAGCTGATAGAATGTTCCAGAAAGACGTGGCAAGACCTTGAACTAATAGAATGTTTCAGAAAGATGTGGCAAGACCTTGAGCTGATAGAATGTTCCATAAAGATGTGGCAAGACCTTGAGCTGATAGAATGTTCCAGAAAGATTTGGCATAATCTGATGAGGGTCTATGCTCTTTGAGAAGTTGGAAGGTTAAGAAGAAGAATAATATAGAACTAAATAGTTCATACTTTATTGGTATAGTCCAGAATACCAACTGATCTGTGTGATCATTGTTGATAAGAGTTTATTAAATAATCCAAATAATATAGAACTAAATAGTTCATACTTGATTGGTATATTCCAGACTAACAACTGATCTGTGTGATCATTGTTGATAAGAGTTTATTAAATAATCCAAATAACAAAGAACTAAATAGTTCATACTTTATTAGTATATTCCAGAATACCAACTGTTCTGTGTGATCGTTGTTGATAAGAGTTTGTTAAATAATCAAAATAAAATAGAACTAAATAGTTCATACTTTATTGGTATATTCCAGAATACCAACTGATCTGTGTGATCATTGTTGATAAGATTTTGTTAAATAATCCAAATAGTATAGAACTAAAAAGTTCATACTTTATTGGTATATTCCAGAATACCATATTTAAATTAACCAAACCATGTTTATAAAATTAACCATACAAAAAAAAAAAAGACAAACACTGATTTAAAAATCCTGGAAGTAAAATTTGAAATGTCTGTGTACAAAGTCTCAAATGCTAGAGACTAACCACATACATCCACTCTGTGACATTGCTGAGAGCAAACAAAGAAGAATGTGCCAGATCTCACTGTAAAATTTTACTGCCATAATACAGTCTCAGATTTCCAAATTCGAGTGCGATAACGCAATCTCAGATTTCCTACCATGATCTGAAACTTTTTCTCCTCAGACTTCAGGACATGCTGAGGCCACAGGTTCATTCAGTGGGGAAAACATTAAATTGGAAATATGTTTTGTAGTGTGTAGTTTATTTTATAGTTATATTTGTAACTAGCCAAAGTTTCCTTTTTCACTTAATTATGCCAAACAGCATGCGTTAGATGTGTATATATCTTTACAGCAATGCCGATACTGCTGGAAGTACTTCTGATATTAACAGAAAGACAAAATTAGCTTTTATGGTTAGGTTTGGTTTTATGGACTTTCTTCGTTGCACACAGACAACTCCATCAGTGTTTCCATCTCCTCCCTTGGATCACACAAGGAGGATCTCAGCAAAGTGCGCGAACTCCGTAGCACTGGCAAGAATCCCGGTGTGTGTATATAGGAATCACACATTCTATAAATATTTTTGTTGTGGGTAGGTTTATAGTTTTTTACATTTTGCCAAGCCAGCGGCCTTACAGCTTACCTTTTATTTCACGACAAGAATGTTCTATTCTATGCAAGCTGCCATTTATGATTAATGAAAGTCTGTATCTTTTTGGTTGTTGCTTTTGTTGTTTTCCATGCTTCAGAGCCATACAACAGGACTGACTTGACAATTGAGTTGAATATTCTTATTTTTGTATTGGATTTAATTTCTCTTGATCTCCATATATTTCTTGATGCACTGAAAGCACCTCTAGTATTCTTATTTTGATATCATTGTCTGTCCCTCCAACTTTGTCTACATTGCTGCTAAGAAAAGATAGATATAAATATATACGAGGGTGTTACGCACAAATAATTACTTTTTTCAAAGCCTTTGTATGATCATTTTTCGTATGTATGATCATTTTTTGACTGAAGTGTGTATTATGTTTTTTACAGTCAAAGGGACATAATCCGAGTTATCGAGACTACAATTTTTTAGGAGTTTGCCTTCTCTTGTATAGAGACACGTTCGGTCTATAATTTCTTGAACGAAGCGTGACCATATCTCCTTATTTGGTAGTATCAGTCAACTGTTGTAGATGCCTGAAACCTTTCTTAACGCTTCTGTTCATGACCATAAAAGGCGCGACTGTATAAGACTTTTATCTCGAATGTTCTTAGTATCGTCTTATTGTGGACGGCGACTCAGAGATTGTCGCTCTGCGCATGTCTCGACTTGGTTTTCGTTTGTTGTTCCGCCCAGCTCGGGCAGTTTAGAAATGGTCTAAGTAGCGAGCAGACGCGACCTGCGTCTTGTGATTTTCTGAGGGAAATACATTGTCTTTGTGAGTTAGTTAGCTAACTAGACTATTTCCCAGTATTATTCAAGCCTGCCTGGAGGCATATGTTCATGGTTGATTTTCCAAAATAAGGTAATTCCTCTTGTATCGAACTTTATGCTATCATCTAGAGGTTCGTCATTTTGTCGCCTTTTTGCTCGCCTGTGTGATTCAAAATGGAGAGGTACTTTGACTAGGATTAAGTCACCGGTATCTTTATACCTGAACTAGTTATATATATATATGGGTCGCTCTAGACCAACAAGACTATTGTCTGTGTTCCAGGATTCGTTATATCAGAGATCACGTCCAAGTCAGATGGTTAGACTTAGGAAGGTTATAAAGGTCGAGCTGACCTGTAATCCATGTATGCTATTCACGTGCAGACAGTAAACGGACTTATTGTATACATCTGATCTGCTAGCATCAGGAAGGGAATAATTATTATTGTCTATGATCATTGAAGATCTGCAGCTGACACTGTTGCAGAAGTTATATATATTTTTTATAAAGCTTCACGAACCAGAACTTTATGATATCTGTTTACCATACAACTATGGAGTATTGAATCCTACATGACTATCAGTTAAGATGATTTTGAATGCTGCATTCGTTATACTGTGCTGATGATGACATATATATCATGACTGTTTTGTGGCGTGCAATAAATGGTATAAAACTAAAGCGAAGTTACCAGTTCTATGACTCTACACGTCATGTTGCCTGTGATGTACCCTGTGAACTGTTCTACTGCAACACACACAGCAACATTCTAAATCAGAGAAGACACCTACATCTTGCACTTTAATACCAGGTGTCGATAGGGGTGGCAAGTGGTCGTCAATCTTATAACGGAGCTAACGTACCTGGCATGTTTCCTGGCGCACCATTATCATTTCAGCTCAAATCCACCCTTATCATTTTTTGGTGGCCAGTCGTTGGTTTAACCGGGCATTTTGGCACACCTTTATCATTTTTGGTGGCCATATGTTGGTTTACTCTGATACCAGCTATCAAGGGGGTCAACAAACCCAGACATCATCAGCAGACTACAAGACAACGTTGCAGTTTCTATTCATCACCTTTGATGAAATTTTTTTGAAAGACGCGGCATTACTGACAGTTGTTGATATTTTGAAACTACCCGGCGCTGCTCGGCAGTATTGAAGTTTGTCTACAACTAGAAGGACAAGTACCGAGCGAATGGATTTCCAGATCTGTTAATAAGAAGGACAAGTGCCGTAACAACTGTTGTGGTCTCAGAGGTACTGTTGCAGATTCAGAAGGTCAAGTGCTCAAGTCAATTTGTAGAATTCAGAAGGTCAAGTTCAGAAGCTGTTTCCTGTCAGAAGCTCATTTCCCTCGTCATGGCTGTCTATGGGAGCAGATGTTAATCAACGTTGGATCTTTATCCTCAGAATGCTGACGACATCCTGTTCTGCACCGTGCTGACGTTTGGGACATATAGAAGTTAAGTGGCCTGTTTTGTTTGTGAACTGTGCCCTTATGTTCTAACTGAGCCTTCTGTCTATCACATTTTTCACACTATTTACATGTTTATATGTTATATGTTATTTGTATTTGTATATTTATATGTTTATATTTCAGCGGGTTTTCTCGGTTGGGCGGTGTCTTTCAGTGGAAGATACCACGTCACAGAGGTTCTACTGTTAGCGTTTTCGTTAGGGACTGTGCGAATTTCCTACTGTGAAATTTGCTAGCGACAATCGTTGCTATATCTGTTTAGTTGTGACGAGTTGTGCTTTATTTTTGTTTCTTGTATATTTTTTTTTCCTTTTCTTTTCTCTCTTTCTTTCTGTTTTTTAGTTTCGATTTCGATTGTTTGTATTTGTAGGTCTCCCCTTTTCTATTATTCAGTTCTTTACGTATATTTTTGTGTATACGCTGTAGCGTCATTTGTTTGTCATATCTTCGCATTTTGTCATCACATTTCTTTTTAGTTTCGCTGTTTATTTATTTGACTTATGCGAATGTTTTCATATTGTTTGATCTTTGTTATTGTTTACATTGACTCTGATCTTTGTTTTTGTTTACATTGACTTTGATCTTTGTTGTTGTTTACATTTGACTTTGATCTTTGTTATTGTTTACATTGTTGGTGACCTTTGTTATTGTTTACATTGTCTTGTTATTGTTTGCATAGTTCTTGCATAGTTAGCTTTCACTATTGTTACATATATGCTCATGCACTATTGGTCTATAGTGCACTTATCATAACTAACTGGTGGTTTTTTGCTTATGCACTATTGTAGTGCAGTTATGATAAATAACTGATGGTTATGCACTGATTTGTGTAGTGCACTGATAATTAAGAGGTGACTTGTGATATTATTATACATTTGATAATATAAGTTGGTGTCAAGTCTTGTTGCCCACAGAGATTGGAGTAAACATATTGATTATACAAGCACTTTATTAAGTCTTGTTGCTATTAAGATTGAAATAAGATAATTAATTATTTCAGGTTCTGTACTCACATTTTAGACATCATGTCTACATTTGAGTACTTTATTGAGCAGGGTAAATCCCTTGGGAAGACAGGTGATAAATTAGAAGAATTTGCGACTGTTCAATATGCCAAGGCATTGAAGTCGGAAGAAAAGAAAATGAAAGAACAAACTGAACAAAAGAGAATAGATGCTGAAAATTTAAAACTGCAGATGCAGGTAGATGAGAAAAGATTACAAATGGAAATGGAAAAACAAAAAAGAGAAGCTGAAAATAAGAGACTTGAAAAAGAAGCTGAAAATAAGAGACTTGAAATAGAGGCTGAAAATAAAAGATTAGAAAGAAAGTTACAGGCTGAGGCTGAAGAAAGAAAGTTACAGGCTGAGGCTGAAGAAAGAAGGTTACAAAGAGAAGCTGATGAGAGAAAAGCAAAAATGGAGCATGAAGAAAAACTCTTAGCTTTGGAGTTAGAGAAGTTGAAGTTATCTAGTAATGCTAATGATGCTAATAAGATATCATCTGCTAATAAGTCTAATGCTGTTGATTTCAAGCTTAATTTACCAGCATTCAATGCTTCAATTGATGATATAACATTTTATCTAGATAGATTTGAAAGTGCATGTAAGGTGCATAATATAGATAAAACATTATATGTTTATCATCTGTCCAAGATACTTAGAGGTGATGCTTTGACTTTGTTGGGTATGGTAGATGTGCCTGACAAAAACAACTATGAGGTTGTCAGGGCGGCATTGTTAAAGAAGTACCAACTTAACGAGGACGGATATCGTCTTAAATTTAAAAACATGTTACCAGAAACTGGAGTTGAATTCTCTGAATTCATCTCAGGCATCCGTCTTACTTTTTTACGATGGGTTGAGTTGTCTAAAACAGAGAGTACATTTGAAGCTCTTATGGACTTACTACTTAGAGACAAGGTTATGTCTTCTGTTAATGAAGCTTTTCTTTCTTTTCTTCATGAGCGTAAGCCTAAAAACATAAAAGAAATGGAAGAATACTGTAGCCAGTATGTCACTGCGCATCACCACATAACCATTAGCAACTCTAAAGTAAAAGAAGGTCTGCCAGTTGCTTCGGCAGCACCTTATGGCCCAAATTTTATGCGTAAATTTCAGGGTAGCCAGCAAAATTTCAATAAAAAGAGTAACCGTAATTATGCCCAGAATCATAGTAATCAATTCCAGGGTGATTCTTCTTCCCAGAACTGGAGACATCCTAATACTACACGTTATTCTACTCCGGTTAACTTTAGAAATTTTCACAAAGGTAATCGGTATAGAGGAAAATATTTTTCTCAGAGACCTCAATACCAGGATAATAGAGGTTCTCAACAGTATAGAGATGGTAATGACAGTTATGGAAACTGGAACTCAAACCAGGATAAAAATTACAGTAGGGACTTTAATGATAATTGCAGAGGCAATAATGGTCGCGGTAGATCGCAACATAAGAGAAAAAAATATCAACAGACAAACTCTGTTCAACAAGAATCTCAGGGAGTAGATAAACAGGTTAATGATAATAAAGACCATAATGCTATCGGATGCTCATCTTTTGATTTTGGTAGAGCAAATAAATGTATCCAATGCAGTACTTTATTTGACCCAAAGACCGTTACTACTTTAAGCTGTGGTCATCCTTTGCCCGCTCTTCCTGCTAATGTTGCTCATGATGGGAGAGGTTCTCTTATATTACATAAGGGGCTTGTAAATAGTAATCCAGTCTCAGTGTTGTTTGACTCTGGATGTACTACTGTCGGGGTTAGGCAATCTCTTGTAGATCCATCCTGTGCTACAGGAAAGGTCATCAAATGTGTCACATTTGGTGGCACGTTGGAAAAGTATCCTACTGCTATAATACACATTGCTACTCCTTTCTTCACGGGAGAGGTCCACGCGTGTCTACTTCCAAACCCTATTGCGGACCTTATTATTGGTCGTATTCACGGAGTTAGGGAATGTACCCCACAGCAGATTGCTGTTTGGGAAGAGCAAAACATTGAAGCTACCAATGCGGTGGTCACAAGAGCACATGCTCTGGATCCACCTCAAACTTCATTAACTAATAATGATGAAGAAAATGACCAAGATAGTCACTTGACTATTACACGTGACTCATTTATCAAATTGCAAGAAGAAGATCCTTCTTTATAAAAATTCTTCATTCTAGCAAAAAAAGGTGATCCTAATCAAAATACTAATAGAAAATCTTGGATTTCTATGAAGAACGGCGTACTTGTACGTATGGTACAAGACTCGACTACGTCCACTCATTCACAAATTCTTGTGCCCAAGAGCATGAGATTGCAAATATTGCAACATGCTCATGACTCGCAATGTGCTGGACATATGGGTTTTTCCCGTACAAAGTCGAGAGTTCTTGCGGCTTTCTTTTGGCCATTTGTGAGCAAGGACATACGAATGTACTGTCGCTCTTGCAAAGTATGTCAGGAGGTCAAATCTAAAGGACCACGACATGCTGCGCCTATCCAGGCTGCTGACATTCCTATTCGCCCTTTTCAAAAAATGGCAATAGATATTATCGGTCCTTTTAGAATTAAGTCGGCTAGAGGACATCAATTTATCCTTACATGTGTCGATATGTGCACTCGTTGGCCAGAGGCAATACCTCTCAAGAGCATCTCAACTGCTGACATCGCAGACGCTCTTTGGCTGATATTTTCTCGCTTGGGTTTTCCCGGAGAAATATTGTCAGACCATGGCACTCAACTTATATCAGACACTATGTCACAGGTAATGTCTATGCTACACATTAAAAGGTCTCTCAGCAGTATCTATCACCCAATGTCTAATGGGTTGGTCGAACGTTTAAATAGGACTCTGAAAACTTTACTTGGTAAAATAACTGAGGATCATCCTCAGGATTGGGACAGGGTCTTACCCGCGGCTCTCTTTGCGTATAGAGAGGTCCCCAATGAACATACGGGGTTTTCCCCTTTTGAACTTGTCTTTGGCGCGCAACCGCGCGGCCCTATGTCTTTACTTCACGATCTAATCACTGCCGATAATATTAGCGATGAAACTCAATCTTCTTATGAGTACGTCATTGCTCTTAGGCAAAAGATCATCGAGGCATGCAAACTAGCAACTCGTCTTCCGAATTTGCTAAAGAAAAGGCAAGGCAGTTTGCAAATAAGAATAGATGTCTACGACAACTTTGTCCAGGTGACAAAGCTCTCGTTCTACTTCCTTCAAGGGAGAACAGACTTCTAATTGCATGGAAAGGTCCATATGCAATAGTCTCCAAAATTTCTGATGTCGACTATGTTGTCGATATTGATGGAAAGCATAAAACTTTCCACATAAATATGCTCACGGAATTTTATGAAAGACCTGACTATTTGCAGCCTATTTTCCAGGCAACGGACAATTCTCAAGTACCTCATGGTCAGTACTCATCTCTGTCAGTTATACAGGATGAGGAAACTACTTTTTTCTGATGTCAATCTTCCTCTTTCTATGGTCCCACTTTATTCTACGGAATCTTGGAAAAACGTGACCGTTTCTCCAAATCTTTCCGCTGAGGAACATCGACAAGTTTCTTCGATGTTGCAAACATTTCAGGATGTTCTTACAGACATCCCGGGACACACACATGTCATTGAACATGACATTGTGCTAACTGATCATAATCCTATCAGAGTCAGACCTTATCCAATACCTATCCATTTCCAGTCTCAAGTCGAAAAAGAATTGGATGAAATGATACGTTTGGAAATCATTGAACCATCCACTTCAGCATACTCTTCGTCTATGGTTATTGTTCGAAAGAAGGATAATAACATTCGCATTTGCGTAGATTATCGCAAATTGAACCAAGTTACGAAGTTCGATGCTGAACCTATGCCTTCATTAGAAGAACTACTCAATAAACTTTCTAATTCTAGATTCTTTACCAAACTAGATTTGTCTAAAGGTTATTGGCAAGTTCCTCTAACCGAACGTGCCAAACCTTTTACAGCTTTTTCTACACCTAGGGGTTTATTCCAATGGAATTTCATGCCTTTTGGTCTTATGAACGCCCCTGCTACATTCGTACGCATGATGCGGCGAATTCTCGCATATCGTACAGATGTCATAGCATACCTAGATGATATCTGTCTATTCAGTGATTCCTGGGAAGATCACTATTTGGGTTTATACGAATTACTGTCCACTCTTCGCGAGTATAACTTGACTGCAAAACCCTCTAAAGCCTTTATAGGATTTAGTGAGATTTCTTTCCTAGGTCATCGTGTTGGTCGTGGTCTTTTAAAGACAGAGGACCACAATGTTTCAAAAATACTTAACATTTCGGTCCCTAAGACGAAGAAACAAGTAAGGAGTCTATTAGGTTTGATCCAATTCTACGGACGATTCATTCCGAATTTGTCCTCCATTATGGCACCGCTTTCTACTTTATTGAAGAAAGGGTCGCCTAATCTGATCCGCTGGTCTAAAGAATGTCAATCCTCATTGGACCAGGTTAAAGCCCTATTTTCATCTCCACCTATTCTTAGGTTACCTACTATTGAGAAGACTTTTGTTCTTCGAAGTGACGCCTCGTCAACTGGGATTGGGGCAGCACTAATGCAGGAGTATTCTGATACTCTGCATCCGGTGATGTATATCTCTAGGAAATTAAATGCTGCAGAAAAGAATTACTCGGTTTTAGACCGTGAGTTATTGGCTATGGTATGGTCTATTCTGAAGTTACAAAGATTTCTTCTAGGCGCACATTTCATTGTGGAAACCGACCAGAAAGCGCTTACTGCTATTCAGAGCAAAAACTTGAAGAGCTCGAGGTCCACTCGTTATGCCATAGCTCTTCAACCATTTCATTTCTCGGTTCGAGCTATCCGTGGTTCGGATAATGTGATGGCAGACATTCTGTCCAGATGCCCACACGATTCCGCATGATTCTTCTGTCATATATATATATATTTCCTGATATACAGTCCAATGTTATAATGACATGTTAGTAGATTTTTTTTTCTCACTTTTTTGAGGGGAATTTATAACATTGTACCATGTAATTATCTAAGAAGGCTTAGTTAGTGATATACGGGCCAAAAGATCACTCGGCCACATTTAAATATATTTGCATAATTGTATTAAGAGATTTAGCAGTTGTCTTTAAGATTTGTGTTATTGATATTTTCGCAGCACATCATTGAAGATGCGAGATTGTGTCCATTGTGGAACTTTGAGGATATCAAGTCCTGTCCTAGATTGGGAGCGGATGATGTCCACATCTTCTTCTATTGAATGTTTTATGTCAACGAAGATCAACACATGTATTACTTATTAATTACTGTTGCTTTATATAATGTAATAAAATAGTGCGGTATATTAGTAAATTACACCGCTATATGCAACACATTGTATGATATCATAATAATATATTTAATTTCATATATTGGTATGAGAATAATTTGATTTTCATTATGATGTTGCCATCATTGTGGCGTGTGTTGGTGGCACCTTCCTGGAATATATAAGCGTATACTTAGATAAATTTTTTCTCTAAGGATCTGAGATATGATCTCAGTGTCGCTCCATGCGTTGAGCTAATTTGTTAGGTATATATCCGCGCATCATACGTGCGTTAGGAGCCTAGATTTTTTTTCCGGCTCCAGGATTTAAAAAAAAAATGTTTCATTTTTTTTTCCCGGGAGGGTGCGGTAATGTTACGCACAAATAATTACTTTTTTCAAAGCCTTTGTATGATCATTTTTCGTATGTATGATCATTTTTTGACTGAAGTGTGTATTATGTTTTTTACAGTCAAAGGGACATAATCCGAGTTATCGAGACTACAATTTTTTTAGGAGTTTGCCTTCTCTTGTATAGAGACACGTTCGGTCTATAATTTCTTGAACGAAGCTTGACCATATCTCCTTATTTGGTAGTATCAGTCAACTGTTGTAGATGCCTGAAACCTTTCTTAACGCTTCTGTTCATGACCATAAAAGGCGCGACTGTATAAGACTTTTATCTCGAATGTTCTTAGTATCGTCTTATTGTGGACGGCGACTCAGAGATTGTCGCTCTGCGCATGTCTCGACTTGGTTTTCGTTTGTTGTTCCGCCCAGCTCGGGCAGTTTAGAAATGGTCTAAGTAGCGAGCAGACGCGACCTGCGTCTTGTGATTTTCTGAGGGAAATACATTGTCTTTGTGAGTTAGTTAGCTAACTAGACTATTTCCCAGTATTATTCAAGCCTGCCTGGAGGCATATGTTCATGGTTGATTTTCCGAAATAAGGTAATTCCTCTTGTATCGAACTTTATGCTATCATCTAGAGGTTCGTCATTTTGTCGCCTTTTTGCTCGCCTGTGTGATTCAAAATGGAGAGGTACTTTGACTAGGATTAAGTCACCGGTATCTTTATACCTGAACTAGTTATATATATATATGGGGCGCTCTAGACCAACAAGACTATTGTCTGTGTTCCAGGATTCGTTATATCAGAGATCACGTCCAAGTCAGATGGTTAGACTTAGGAAGGTTATAAAGGTCGAGCTGACCTGTAATCCATGTATGCTATTCACGTGCAGACAGTAAACGGACTTATTGTATACATCTGATCTGCTAGCATCAGGAAGGGAATAATTATTATTGTCTATGATCATTGAAGATCTGCAGCTGACACTGTTGCAGAAGTTATATATATTTTTTTATAAAGCTTCACGAACCAGAACTTTATGATATCTGTTTACCATACAACTATGGAGTATTGAATCCTACATGACTATCAGTTAAGATGATTTTGAATGCTGCATTCGTTATACTGTGCTGATGATGACATATATATCATGACTGTTTTGTGGCGTGCAATAAATGGTATAAAACTAAAGCGAAGTTACCAGTTCTATGACTCTACACGTCATGTTGCCTGTGATGTACCCTGTGAACTGTTCTACTGCAACACACACAGCAACATTCTAAATCAGAGAAGACACCTACATCTTGCACTTTAATACCAGGTGTCGATAGGGGTGGCAAGTGGTCGTCAATCTTATAACGGAGCTAACGTACCTGGCATGTTTCCTGGCGCACCATTATCATTTCAGCTCAAATCCACCCTTATCAGAGGGCTGTCTGGAAAAGAACCGACCATAATTAATATTTAAAAAACCGTTTGCGCAACATCGATGTAACTTGGCAGCCAAATAGAGTGGCCTCTTATGCACATACATGTGCAATGTTGACGTTGCTGCACCAGTCCATGCGCCATTAAAAGCCGTTTAGTGAGCTCGTGCACTGTGTGGTCGGCGCATTCAAAATGGCAGAACGAGTAGAGCAAAGAATCTGCATCAAATTTTGCGTCAAGCTTCAACATTCTTCCACAGAAACTATTATGATGGTTCAGAAGGCTTTTGGAGATGATGCAATGAGTGCTGCTCAAATAAAGGTGTGGCACAAACGCTTCAAAGATGGTCGAAAATCTGTTGAATGTGATCCCATTTCTGGAAGGCCTGCAACAAGCAGAACACAGGAAAATGTTGAACGTGTACGGGCTGCAATCAACAAAGATTGGCGATTCTGGATCATAGCAGTAGATCCTCGATTCATCTCCGGTTATGACTTTCTTTATGAAATCTGGGTTATTGGTTGCGGTTTGAAGCAAATCATTAGCAACTGTCGCACGAAGTTCCTTCTGCTCTGGTAGCAGAATCCGCGGAACGAATTTTGCCACGACACGTCTCATACCCAGATCCTGGGTCAGAATCTCGGATAAAATATTTTTTGGAATTCCCAGATCGTTTTCTAGTTCTCGCACTGTCAGTCGCCGATCTTTGTTGATTGCAGCCCGTACACGTTCAACATTTTCCGGTGTACTGCTTGTTGCACGCCTTCCAGAAATGGGATCACATTCAACAGATTCTCCAAAAGCCTTCTGTATCATCATAATAGATTCCGTGGAGGAATGTTGAAGCTTGACGCAAAATTTGATGCAAATTCTTTGCTCTACTCGTTCTGACATTTTGAATGCGCCGACCACACAGTGCACGTGCTCACTAAACGGCTTTTAACGGTCGCATGGACTGGTGCAGCAACGTCAACATTGCACACGTATGTGCATAAGAGGCCACTCTATTTGGGTGCCAAGTTATATCGATGTCGCGCAAACGGTTTTTCTAATATTAATTATGGACGGTTCTTTTCCGGACAGCCCTCGTATATATGATTCTACATCTTGTAGTGGTGTTTCTTCAGATTTGACCTTGTTATCATTTCTTGCATTTTCTCTCACTATCTAGATTTGTATTTTCCTTGTTAATTGTTTCCCAGTCAGAGAATAAAAAGGTTTTATGTGGTGCCCTACAATGTTCCGTCATTCTTTCTTGTCAGGTTTCTAGAAATGTTGAAACAAAGACCTCATTCTCTGGTACTAAAATAAAATTGGAATTAGGTTATGAAGTAAGTGGTTTGTTTGTTTATTAAAAATTTTAGTTGATAGTCTCATAATATCAGCAAACATGTAACATTAAAATTGTTCCTCAGAAAATTCATTAAATATGCCTTAATAAAAACTTCAACCTACAATCATCAACATACAGTATGAATAAGTCAATTAGTTTGGCTTGGTTTCATTTAAAGTACCATCTTCAGTGAACATGGACAACTCTATCAGTACTCCGATCTCCTCCCTTAGATCACACAAAGAGGATCTCAGCACAGTGCATGAACTCCGTAGCACCGGCCAGGACCCCAATGTGTGTATACAGGAACCACACATTTTATAAATATTTTTATAGTGGATAGCAATCCTGATTTTTTAATTTTGCTAAGACTACGGCTGTATGGCCTACTCTAGCTGCTCTCAGGTTTTTAACGTGTACAACTTGCAGACATGACATCATTTTTTTCTTCACCCTTATCTGAGAAGGCCAAGCATCTAATCACACTACCCAGGAAATCGGGGGAAGTGGGGGTGGGGGTGGAGGGAGTATGACATCATTAAGAAATCACTGGTTTCTTAAATTTCCATAAATTATATTCCCAGTACTGAAAGCGAAGTCAGTGCCTTTAAAATTAGAGGAGGACACCATACCTCTGAGCCACTCCAATCCAGAAGTCAATTAACTCTTAGTATACGAGCTGCCTTTCATGACTACCATTACAGATTTTGCAATAAATAATTTATTTATAAAGATAACATAAGTGTTATATATCAAAATGTGAAGAAATGAAACCCCTACATCATGCACGTAACTAAATTGATCAGTGGTTTGAAACATGCATTCAGCTATAAATTTTTGCTGTTGACGGGGATCGATCATTGGCCTCTCTAGAAGGCCGCTCGTATACTAAGAGTTTAAATATGTCTACACGAGTCTGGTTTATCCCAATGTGTGTGAAAATTATCACAATTCTTTAAATTTGTGACTGTTCCAACAGTGTTAATTAAAGCATCTATAGATGTTGTATTTTATACCATGGTGGTATCACTTGTAAGAACGTAGTATTCACTACATGACAAGCGTCAGATTTGTGATTATGAAACCACCACTGCTCTGAGAGTTGGTCCACTTGTGGCATGACAACCATTTTTGTGCAGCTGGATTATTGTGTTTCACAGCTGGATTATTGTTTCACAGCTGGATTATTGTGTTTCACAGCTGGATTATTGTGTTTCATTGATGGATTATTGTGTTTCATTGATGGATTATTGTGTTTCATTGATGGATTATTGTGTTTCATTGATGGATTATTGTGTTTCACAGCTGGATTATTGTGTTTCACAGATGGATTACAACTGTCACCACTTTTTTTTATAAACACAACTTAGTAAATTTGTGTACCAGTTTTCAAGCTCACTAAATTATAATTGTTTTGTTTTTTTCTGCCAGAACCATGATGGTCACAACCACACCGAAGACCTTGACACTAGTGATCAGATAGCTGGAATCATGGACACAAATATACCAGTAACTAAGAAAGAACAACAACCCTGTTTATTTGGAGGTGAAGATAATTAGTAGTAGTTATAGCCCTTTCAATCATAACTGACTATAGGAATGTGTCCTTGAGGTGATAGCTCTCAGTTGCTGTTTTTTTTTCTGATGTTCCTTTTGGCATGTTGTTTTTATTAAGTGCTCTGTCTTATATATATATAGTTATGTGTGTGTGTATTAATATATATATATATGTCATCTCCTAGGATTTTTGTAACCTAAACTGTTCACAAAACTCAACTTGGCAGTCTATATCATCTCGTAGGATTTTTTTAACCTAAGCTATTCACAGAACTCAACTTGGCAGTCTATATCATCTCCTAGGATTTTTTTTAACCTAAACTATTCACAGAACTCAACTTGGCAGTCTATATCATCTCCTAGGATTTTTGTAACCTAAACTATTGACAGAACTCAACTTGGCAGTCTATATCATCTCCTAGGATTTTTGTAACCTAAACTATTTACAGAACTCAATTTGGCAGTCTATATCATCTCCATGTAGTTTTTGTACAAAATGTTACATAATATTTAAAATGTGCAACATTGCTTTGTTCTGTGCATAAATAAATAAATATAGGTAAATAACATGCACTCATCAGACAGAGGTAAATAACATGCACTCATCAGACAGAGGTAAATAACATGCACTCATCAGACAGAGGTAAATAACATGCACTCGTCATACAGAAAGAAGGGGGACACCAGAAAATAGAAAAGAAATATAAGTGATATACTTACGAGGAATTGAACCAAGGACTATCCAGATGGTGTCATCTGTTTGCTTTAAAGTAAAATGTGAAAGGGCACACAGCCAATTTAGCACCCCCAACAAAATGTTTCATTTATGTGTTCACCTATCCATGACTTAAACCAACCAGTCTATCCTGTGTTCATCTTCCTCTACTAAAGATAAGAATATTTTAACCTTTATTTGGTTCATACATGATAGGAAAGTTATATTAGTGATTGAATCTTTAAATGTCAAGATCGTTCACAGATCCAGTATTCTGTAGTTGTGTAGGTGTCATGAGAATGAAGACAGCCAATGAAGCACTTTTTTGGGGTGCTAAAGGGACTGTGCATCCTTTCACGGTTTACTTTTACAGTAAGGTGGTTGCACCTTTAGGATGGTCCCTGATTTGATTCTTAGTAAGCCTATCACTTATATCTTTTCTGTTGTCGGGTGTTGCCCCTTCTTTCTGTCCAACAAATGCCTGTAAATTACCTTTATTGATTTGTTATTTTTTTTTTACTTACTATGTTAGGCTTCATGTTTCCTTCATTATTTATTATTCTGTGTACAAGTGACTTTGAAAGTCCAGTTTTAACTGCAGTATTTCTCTACAATTATTGTGGACTTACTGTGATCTTAGCAAGCACACCAACAGTTCTCATTATCTGTCAAAGTTCTTGGGCAACCTCTCTTGGTTTGTCAAAAATGCTCCTGGTCTCTCAAAATCTCTCATAAATTTGACCCATAGATTGATGTCCTTGTTATGGTCTGTTTTGATGACTGAAATTTCTGTCATTGTCCAAGGCCAGATTCCCACAGTGTGACAAATGCCATGGTTTCCTGAGCAGAGCACTGTAAAATCCATGTCATACATCATCATGTGTTGATCTAACTGTGTAGAAAAAATGATAATAATGTCACGGATTGCCTCCCCTGCTTTGCAGTAGTGGTCCAACAGTGACCAAAACTCAAGAGTATCTAATATTGGCTTCCAAGGTATCTACCTTCGCTCAAAATTACTCTTGGCAAAGATGTAGATAAAAGGTTAATGGCACTTTTACCTTAAGGGTTCATTCACAAGAGATTTCCAGAAGTCACAAACAATGTTGCATAGGGCTGAACAATTGTTAACGCATTATATCTGGTCCGTCGCCTTTGTTGAAGGATTTAAGCAATGGTTTAGCTCGTTCAAGCCACCAGTTGGTGTAATCCAACAAAATCCCTCTTATAAGGTATAGCTCTGTTTATAAGTAAACATGTCTAGATGTATATATGTATATTAAATGTCCTGGATCATACGTTTGCTTTCGTACATATAACAGAATCAACTATTAAAGTTTAGTTTTAAAACAACAGGTAAATTTAATAGTGAAATAGTCTTTAACAGGTTAAAGTAAATATGGAAAGATTAGTGTAATTTTGATGAATATCAAGTTTTCATAATTGAGACGTAGGTGGAAATTTAACTTTATACTTAACGTTTAATTGAACTGAAATGTCCTTTTTGCTGGTGCCTTATAGTTAGCACTTAGCTTGTATGAGTGAGTCCTGCAGCCTAGGTTTTCATCACTTTGTTCTGGTGATGAGTGTTCTTCTGTCACACGAGTGGCATAGTAGCTTAGATACTTCAAACCGTCTGGTAGCTTGTAACCACAAATAGCCTTGTACCACGAACTTCATTGAAAAAATAGAAAGGACAAAGGCCTGCTCAGTATACTGAGTTGGAAACTTAACAGGCACAATTGTCTCACTGTCCACTCACCAATGTTAATCTCTCAGAAGAATTAAATCCTCGAGTAGACAGTACAGCTCAGGGAAGATGACTAAAATTCACCAATATTCTTCTGGCTATTAACTGGGAAAATGTGTCTGGACAGCGCAAACAATGCCAAGCTTGAACTACAATTAACAAAGTACATAGACTTCACAGGAGTATGCTATACACTTCAGGTACATGTGATGTAATCATCCCTCATTACTGCTCCAGTCAGAGTCTGTGGTTACCTCTGCTGTCGGGTTTCTGCACAATTAGCCAGAAACAATCACCAGCGTTTGCTGTAGTGGTTCATGAAGATAATGTTTTCATATGTTGAGGTTGCCAGCCTCATATATAACCACTTAGCAAGAAACCTGTAAAAGTTACATTAGTAAATAACTTTTTTACACTTACCCCAAAATTTTGGGAATACACAATCTCCTTGCACAGATCAGAATGGACATGAGCAATTTAGGTACATATGCTCTCAAATCATGTTGGTCTGGAAATTAGAGTTAATTCCTCTGACGGCGGGTGTTCTGCGAAATCACTGGCCTGGGAAAACTTTTCTTTAATTCCTCTGTTACTTGGTCTGGGAAATTCCTAAGGTTGCAGTCTTGTATTTATAAATGCGGGTTTACTTGTTAGTTTTCAAAGTTCCACAAATACTCGACCTGTTACTTAAATTACTGGAATCCTTGGTCTGATCCTTTTCTTTCTGGCTTTTTGGGAGTTGCTAGTGTGACGTGCGATGCAATCTCTCTGTGTTCTGTGTCTAGATTATATTTCCAGTTGAAATCTCAGGTGACGCTTCCGCCGAATTTTCCAGTGAAATTCATTGTATATCCCGGCTTCTCAAATCAAACCAGTCCAGTCTCTTTTGCACTATGGGTAGGGGTGTTTTAATTCAAAATATTCCCCACGTGTTGTAAAATATTACATTTAAAATTCCACGCATGACCTCTATCTAATAATGTGGTAACCTTTCCGCCGGCATCTATCTATCTCTCACAAACAACATCTGATCATGTTTGCCTGGTGTAATGTCTTCCGCCAAGATGTCTACCCAGACAGATTATCTGTAACAATCACCAGGGATTGTCCCACAAACAGCGATAAACGCATCTACCCTCTGTTTTAATCTGGCAGACAAACAGACACTGACATCGGCAGCCCATACAGACAATATTGGGTTCTTTTCCTGTCGATCGGCCAGACCGTGTTGTCACCAGCTTTTCACCTGGGGTCAAATGTTGGACCGATGCATTTCAAAAGATGGTCAGACTGATAGAATAGATAAGCGTATGACCGGTATAATTACCTGGTATTATCGCATTTACCTTGCGGATCGTAAACAATTCTGCGCGTAAAGCAGATATGTCTGTAGGGGAGTAGAGTGTTAGAGACTTCACCCTACTAGATTCAGCATAGAGAGTAAATAATGAATGAAAGGGAAACAAATTGCCAAATAAAAGTGATGAGTAAGAGAAAATGAAGAAAAAGAAATGATACTGCAGTAGGGCTGAAGGTGTGAGAGATCACACAAAAGGGCATGTTCAGATGTTCTGTGACAAATAATTGTTCTTGTGAGACTGAACCTGTAAGGCATCCTGTATATGTAATTTCCTCTTACTTTAATTGTCCCACATGTTTTGTTATTACTACTTACACATCTATTTTTTCACATATCTTATATTATACTTATTTATTTCCTTCTAATTTATTGTTATTTATCCTTTTGAGCATTTGTGTCTGTGATATAAGGAGTGAACTCCACCTAGGCTGGTGCCAAACTCAGTTGAATAAGAAGGAGAGTGGCCTGCATGGAGACTGTAAGCAGGCAGCCCCTCCATCATGCAAAGGTACAACAGGCCAATCACCTGTTTGCCTTGAAACCCAATTACAAGTATTGTAAGAGAGAAAACTACTAATCTTAAAGGTGATGAACTAGAACAAACTACGACATGGAACAATTTAAGGAGTATAAATGGGAAAGAAGAGGAGCTGGTGGAGGAGATGAGGAAAGCAAACTAGAAATCCTGGCTCTGATGGAAGTGAAGAAAAAAGGACAATGGCGACACGAAGCTTTACTGTGGAGTCCCCACATCTTAAAGAGCTAAAGGGGGCATGGGTTGTATTGTGTCCAAAAACCAAAGGGATGGCATCAAGGGATGGAACTTTGTCTCAGAGTGCATCATGGTGCTAAAGCTAAAAGAAGGGGAAACCATAGTCACCCTTGTCATTATGTATGGGCCATATGAAGATGAGCGAGCAGAGGTCAAGGAAGAGTTCATTGAGCTGCTTCAAAAGACAGTGGACAACTGCCTGGATGAAATTCTCCTGTTCGGAGGTTTCAATGCTAGAGTTGGAAATGACGGGGTGAATTTATTGGAAGGATGGAGACGATACTCTTAATGACAATGGGAAGCGACTCCTTAGATTCTGCACTGAGCAAAATCTTATCATTACAAACACAAAGTTACCCCATAAGCGCATACATGCATACACTAGATATGAACCAACAAAGAATGAGAAATCAGTGATCGACTATACCATTGTTAGGAAGAGCTCATTCAAGTATGTCCAGGATATTAGAGTCTGGAGAGGGCCAGAGATTGGAAGTGACAAACCTACTAACAATTAAAAGAACAACTGAAAGAGTTGCTTGGCCTAGGAATTGCCTACCATCACTCAAGAAACTAACTAAAGGAACAGGAGAAATGAACATTAAGACCTACAAGCTGAGAGCCAGAAGTTAAGACCAGATATCAGGGGCTTATGCTACAGCAGTAAGAAACACAGAAGAATGACATGATGACCTGGAAACCCTCTGGCTGAAGTTCAAGGACATCATAAAGGCAGCTGTAGCAGAAGCATGTGGTGAAGTCTGACTTTGGGAAGAAGAGAAAGAGAACACCTTGGTGGACAGAGGAAGGTAAAGAGAAAATAAGAGAGAAGAAAAAAGCATGGAAACAATACTTAGGAGCTAAAAACACAACAGGACAAATGGAGAAATATAGAGAATATGTGGTACACAGAACAGAAGCAAAGAACAAGGTGCTAGCTGCAAAACAGAAAACATGTGAAGAATTTGGAGAAAAGCTAGAAAAAGATGCTCAAGAAAACCAGAAATTGTTCTACCATAAAGAACATGAATAAAGAAAAACAGTGCCCACTTAAATTTATAAATGACAAGCAAAGCAAATTGCTTATGCTCCAAAGGAAATAGTGGAAAATAATATATCTCAGAACTCCTTAATGGTGAGCAAGGTCAAGCATCAAAAATGATAACCACTATCATAGAAGAGCAAACCTATGGTGGCGAAGATGGAAGAACTGAAGTTAGCACTGGAGAAAATAAAGATGGGCAAAGCAGCAGGGCATGATGGTATAACACCAGAAATGGTAAAGTACGTGGGAGCAGCAGACAACTTATTACTCCTGAGAGTCCTACAGGCAGCCTGGAGCCACAGAACCATACCAAAGAACTGGGAGATTGCCATCATAAAACCATATTCAAAAAGGGTGACAACTGACAATGTGAAAATCATAGAGGCATATCTCTTCTCAGTGTCCCTGGTCAAATTTACTCTAGAATCCTGGAGCAGAGACTTAGACACCTAGCTGAATTGCAAATGAATGAGGTCCAATGTGATTTCTGAGCTAATCAAAGTACTCAAGACCTTATATTCACACTCAGATAGCTGAGTGAAAATGGCCTTGAGTATAAAGGTGAGATGCATCTTTGTTTCTTGGATCTGGAAAAGGTGTTGGACAAGGTCCCCTGGAGCAAACTTTGTGACTACTTGGCAAGGAAGAACATTCCTACACCTCTGATTCATACTATTTCTGCAAGGCTTGCAGAATTTATGTGAGAATGGCAAACCATAAGACAGAAGAGTTCAGGACCACTCACCACTGGTGTAAGATAATGTGATATTCTGTCACCTTATCTTTTCATACTCCTCATAAAAGCATGTAAGGAAAGGACCAAAAATTAATCGGTGGGGTACTGGAAGATGAGACAGGTCTGTATTTCAGAGCTGGCATTTGCCAATTATGTTGCCCTCATTGCTACATCAGAGGCACATCTTCAATCCAACCTGCAAGTCTGGAAAGAAGAGCTGGAGAAGAGAGGGAGGGTCATCAGCAGTTCCAAAACAAAACCTTAGTGATATCTTGAGAGGAAAGAAGGCATCAGGTTAAGCTATGAGAACAGGTCCTGGAGCAAGTCAGCCACTTTAAATATCTTGGAGCTTCCATAGACTGGCAGGGAGGCATCAAAGAAGATTTGACTATCCGAAGAGCAGCAGTTGGGAGATCATAAATCGAGGATTCCTCAGCAAAAGAGAAGTTGGCAAGCAGATGAAGATGGCTGTATACCGCTCCACCTATGTCCCAGTCTTGACGTATAGATGCGAGTCATTGGCAATGACTACAACCCACAAAAGCCAGCTCCTAACCTCATAAATGAGGTATCTGAGGAAGGTGGTTGAAGTATCAAGACAAGAAGAGACATGGTCCGCAACCAGACGATACTTCATGGCCTAAAAACCAGCCCCTGCAGACCCAAGTAAAGCAGTCCTAATTAAGCTGGTTTGGCCATATCTGCAGAAAGGGAGAAGATCTGCCACCACAACAAGTATTGAAAACTAAGAGCCAGGGATCCAGACCTCCAGGATGACCCAGAATCCACTGGGAGGACAACATTAGACAGTTTCTGAAGGACTGAGGACTAGAATGGAACCAAGCCAATAAAATAGTATGGCACTCTGTCTTCCAAACCTCTACGCCTCACAGTAGAAGAGGAGCTACTAAGTAAGTAAGTAAGTATGTTATAAGGAGTGGTTATAAAAAATAAACGTGATAACTGAAGGCTTGCGCTACAAACCGGGAAGTAGGGTAAAGTTGGTTATGATGATATACACAATGAAAGTAGAAAAGAAGAAAACAATCTCACAGAATACCTGTTTTCACACATTGTCATCATCATCACAATTTTCCTTTACACTCCTTATGGAGCAACCACTTTAGCTGGTCCTCTTGTTGGAAGCCTGCGCCAAACATTCACATGACTCTTGCTGGAAGTCTGCACCAAACATTCACATGACTCTTGCTGGAAGCTTGCACCAAACATTCACATGACTCTTCATGGAAGCCTGCACCAAACATTCACATGACTCTTACTGGAAGTCTGCACCAAACATTCACATGACTCTTCCTGGAAGTCTGCACCAAACATTCACATGACTCTTCCTGGAAGCCTGCACCAAACATTCACATGACTCTTCCTGGAAGCCTGCACCAAACATTCACATGACTCTTACTGGAAGCCTGCACCAAACATTCACATGACTCTTACTGGAAGCCTGCACCAAACATTCACATGACTTGCTGGAAGGCTGCACCAAACATTCACATTACTCTTACTGGAAGGTTGCACCAAACATTCACATGACTCTTACTGGAAGCCTGCACCAAACATTCACATGACTCTTACTGGAAGCCTGCACCAAACATTCACATGACTCTTACTGGAAGCCTGCACCAAACATTCACATGACTCTTACTGTAAGCCTGCACCAAACATTCACATGACTCTTACTGGAAGCCTGCACCAAACATTCACATGACTTGCTGGAAGGCTGCATTAAACATTCACATTGCTCTTACTGGAAGGTTGCACCAAACATTCACATGACTCTTCATGGAAGCCTGCACCAAACATTCACATGACTCTTACTGGAAGCCTGCACCAAATATTCACATGACTGTTCATGGAAGCCTGCACCAAACATTCACATGGCTCTTGCTGGAAGCTTGCACCAAACATTCACATGACTCTTCCTGGAAGCCTGCGCCAAACATTCACATGACTCTTACTGGAAGCCTGCACCAAATATTCACATGACTCTTCATAGAAGCCTGCACCAAACATTCACATGACTCTTCTTGGAAGCATGCACCAAACATTCACATGACTCTTGCTGGAAGCCTGCACCAAACATTCACATGGCTTGTTGGAAGGCTGCACCAAACATTCACATGACTCTTACTGGAAACCTGTTTTAAGCATTCACATAACTCTTATTCACATGACTCTTGCTGGAAGCTTGCACCAAACATTCACATGACTCTTCCTGGAAGCCTGCACCAAAATTTAACACGACTCTTACTGGAAGCCTGCACCAAATATTCACATGACTCTTCATGGAAGCCTGCACCAAACATTCACATGACTTTTCTTGGAAGCATGCACCAAACATCCACATGACTCTTGCTGGAAGCCTGCACCAAACATTCACATGGCTTGCTGGAAGGCTGCACCAAATATTCACATGACTCTTACTGGAAGCCTGCACCAAACATTCACATGACTGATACAACTATAATGTTATAGGACGTTTACACCCACTGTTGCGAGTGTAGTGGTTCGGTCTATATCATCGCCACACAGGCTAATTCAATATATGTGTGCTGCTGTCCTGTCACTGTGTCTGGAATGTTGACCTGGGTGTGTGTTGATATGTTCGCACACCACAGTACGTACATAAGAGTACATGCAGGAGTCAAAAAAGGGTTGCAAATGACTGGAACAGTTCGATACTGTTTATTCCGTTACAACACAGACACGATGACATAAATGACACACATTCGACAGCAAAACACGAATCATATAATTTCCACATTGCATTAAATATATATAATACGGCCTGTCCACATCCTGGCCTTATAATAGCTTCCTCACAGCTTCATAAACCTCCACACTACTCAACAAAGCCTGCTCACACGGCAGCTATAATAATCTTCATAACACAATAAAGCCTGCTCACCCGGCAGCTATAATAATCTTCATATGGCCTAATAAATCTTCATTACACAATAAAGCCTGCTCACCCGGCAGCTATAATAATCTTCATATGGCCTAATAAATCTTCATTACACATTAAAGCCTGCTCACCCGGCAGCTATAATAATCTTCATATGGCCTAATAAATCTTCATTACACATTAAAGCCTGCTCACCCGGCAGCTATAATAATCTTCATATGGCCTACACAAATCCTCATTACACAATAAAGCCTGCTCACCCGGCAGCTATAATAATCTTCATATGGCCTACACAAATCCTCATTACACAATAAAGCCTGCTCACCCGGCAGCTATAATAATACACAAATCCTCTTATAATATGGCCTATATAAAGGCCTGCTCACACAAATCTTCATTACACAATAAAGCCTGCTCACCCAGCAGCTATAATAATCTTCATATGGCCTAATAAATCTTCATTACTCAATAAAGCCTGCATCACACGGCAGCTATAATAATCTTCATATGGCCTAAACAGTACTCCATTACTCAATAAAGCCTGCATCACACGGCAGCTATAATAATGTTCATATGGCCTAAACAAATCTTTACTGCAGTTTCTCAAATAGGCTGTACACCCAGCGAAAATATATAAGTCGACATTTTCTAAGCACTACGTAGGCATACACTATCCAAAACCACTGGGACTCGACCTACACGGTCCTCGCCCAAAAACTCAACTCGCTTAATCACCCACTAGTCCCGCCAAAAAAAACCCGTCGCGAGACTCGGCTGTCTTGAACACCGCTCTCGATAACACATGCAGACTAGCTGCGAGCTATTCACATGACTCAAAACAGTACAGAATAAATACATCTCAACATTTGAGATTAAACAGCGTTCACACGCTTATCTGTACTCTGTCACTCGAAAAATAGGAAAAGATAATTCTATCCTAAAGTCAAACAAGTATCCGCTTAATCAAGCGTTGCAACTCGAAATTTAATTTGTCCAAAACATTCTAAAGATTACTCCCCTTCCATCGGATCTCTCGTAACAGTTACCACCCTCTCCGGGAAAAAAAAATGATTCTATCATTTTTTTGAAAAAATTAACCCCCAAAAACCAAAAATTTAGAAGAAAATGAAGCTCTAACATATGCTTACAAAAATCATCTTAATTTAAATCAAATTATATCTACAACAAATATCAGCATTAAAGTGTAAAGTAGCAATTAAAGCATACAGCATAATCAGCTAAGTATAAAAAGTAATTAGCTAAATATACAAATATGATGAGTTCCAAAATTAAGTCAAGTATACGTATATTTAGTACAAACCAAACCGACAACAACCAATCAAAAGAGAAAACACAAGATCAATCAAAAGAAGAATGATCTGTAAAAAAAAAGGAAGGTAAGAACTCAACAATACTATATACTCATAATTAAGTTGGACAATTACATGTAAAATAAATACAACTATCATAAGTAGATATGTTATATCAAGTCATATAACCACTCCAACAATACAAAGAATAGAAGTATAAGTGTTGAAAGAAGACAAAGTATACAAATAGAATCAAGTAAAACGAAGATGAGGTACGAAAGTATAAACAAGATATGAAATCCATACCGAAAAGACAACAGAAAAGAAGGAATGAAATGAAGAATAGTTACCAAAGACAGATGGAAAGCAAAGGCACGAATGCAGAGAAAGTCAATAACAATACATACTAATAAATGTTTTGATCAGATAACCTATTCAAAAATAAATATATAAACATGATCGAAAGGCACAACACAAAATATCAAAGTATATCTATACTAACACCACCAAAAAATAATTTATAACTAAACAAAACCTAATAAGTAATTTAACCAAGTTACAAGAGTTATACAAAACTAAAATAAATAAATTATAGGCATCGAACAAACAAGTAATAGCATTGCTATAACTAATACGACCAACGCACAATCAAGCGCTAAAAATAAAAAATACATCATAATAAAAAACAACTTTTTACAAGAACTAATCAATCTACATATCAATGATATCACGCAGTCAAATGCTGGGCACACACAACAAAAAATTACAATGCCAAAAAAAAATCATTTTTTTTTCAAAATTACCGTACAATCATATTTTTTTACGATAAGTTACATAAAAACAGTATTTAATTTAAGTAATTCAAGACCACTAAAACCTAATAATGAAATCAATATTTTAACAAAATGAGTGAAATATAAAACAAAAATCCTATCTCGAAGAAACCTTTAAATCAACACATGTAAATTTAATTTATCCTTTAAGTTCTTTCTGCTGACAATTACGTTCAGCTCAGTACAATGCTATTTAGCTATAACTTTATCTCTTACTCAAATCGATAAGATATACATTATAAATAAATCTACACTTTGTTGCTAATATGTAATATGCAAAAGGTTCTATAAAAATATCTACAAAAAAGAGATAATTTAAAAAAAAATAATAATATGCTAAGAAAATAATCTGCATGCATGACTTACAAGAAATCAAGTTCTGGAAAAATCAAAGTTTCACATTAATATATAAATAGCATAAAAATGTATTAACATGTCATCAAACTACCGACATAAAATAACAACAATTAAAAAATTATGGCAATCAAAAGATGCATAGAAATAATCATTACAACAAAATTATATGTTATTTCAAAACAACAACATGTCATGTACTAATATAGAATACAAAAATATTTACTATCTCAAAAAAAAAATAAATAAGCCGCAAAATTTCCCACTCTCTTGTAAACATGCTTGACCTTCAGTAAGCAACACCTCAGATTCTAGTTAGACGCTGACAGGTTTCGGTTGACCACTCGAGCGGAAAGTTGACCTATATTTCTGACCGTCAATATGTCACAGAAGCCTTGACTCTTATCGCAACGTCGCTTCTGTCAACAAATACAAATGAAAATTTCCATTTTACTCAACAGTGAAATTTAATGAGAAAAACGTAGAAATCAAATTTACAATTACCCAGCACCGGCTTGTGTAAAGCACCGGTCTCTTCACGATGTCACTAGCTCTTCCTATCACATGTAGATGTCACAGAATACTTGGGGACAACATGACCGACCTTGAATGTCGCCGCTGCCGTAGGCTGAAACAAAGTGTTATATTCACAACAACAAGCAGAGCAAGCAATAGTATTCAAGCATCCACTGTTATTTTTACTCTGTTTACCTCGATTATAAATGACTCTGGGCTCATGTTGAACAAAATTAGCACAATTGCGCTTATTATTTGTTATATGATCAAAATACTTATTATTACCGTTGCCTTGTTTACAAATAATGACTTTAGTCTCTTGTTGAGGAGCATTACTCTGGTGATGTAAAGCAACATTTGAAAAGCTATTATCTCTATCATACTTTCCAACATTCTTACAATCAAAACTTTGAGATTCGTTAAATTGTCTACAGTATCTATGAGAGGGAAAATTATTATTTACTGATCTCCCTTAGTACTGTTTACTCTTGGGGTTATCTCTCTTTCTAGAACTGTTTTTCTTTTCCCCTATAGGAATATATTTACCAATTGTTTCAAATTGACTGTGCTGAGTTTGACAACTGCCAGAAACAATAGTATCTCTATTGTTCTGCATATAGGTTTCATCTTTGGAACAAGTAGTAATAACCTCAACACCCGCTATTAATTTCTGAGTATTTCCAGTAGTAGAGAAATATTTGCTCTTATGAGTCTTGACCTGAAATTTATCACCTTTCTTTTCCTGACCAACGGAACTGGCTGTTACACAAGAATCTTTGTTGGTCTGACGCCAAGAATTATTACTGGAATTATCAGTAATATTAGAACTTTTAAAGTTGTATTTACCACGAAAAGATCTGTCTTTACCATGAATGACATCTCTCTGAGCAAAAAGTGTATGGGGCTGACTTTTCGCAACTTTCTGTCTATCATTGTCAGCATTGACAGAAGACCACATATTGTTATTCAAGACGATGTCAAGTAGGCCATCTACTCGTTTTCTTGCCTGTGCAATCTCCACATCTCTATGTGAGATCTCTTCACCTAATTTCTTGTTTAAACTCTCAACTCTTAAAACTTTGCAGCTTTGCTCTGCTAGTAAATTTTCAATCTTAGCAACCTTCTCTTTCTCAGCTGTCAACTTTACTAATGTCTCTTTCTCTAACTGTTCTTTATTTGCTCTCAACTGAGTCAACTCTAGTTGTAGTGACTGAATCTTAATATAATCATTGCTATTATTAAGCTCATCAATCTTTTCTGGAATCATCGCATTCTTTTCTTCCTGTTGGAGACCAAGATTCGCAATATCATCCATTAAATCAAGAAGTGACTCTGTATAATCCCTATCACGTTTATCGGTCTCAACTTTCAATTTCTCATAACTCTGCTTATTTTGTTGGGCCTCCTGTGTAATATTTTCCACCTCAATTTGCTTCTCTTTCATCTGAACTTCCAATTGCTTTATCTTCAACAATGCTAAATCCAAACTTGCCTGCACACCAGCAAGTTCCGAATTTGATTTATCTAAATCATTTGTAAGTTTAGAGACTGTTTCATGTAGCTTACTTACTTCAGCAGTGCTTTTTAAACAATTGTCCCTTTCATGTAGGGCACTCTGTTTGTTGACTTTTATTTGTTCCACATCTGTTAACTCTTTTTTCCGATCATCAGAATTGTCGCTGCGCACTATCTTACGTATACTCTTCATTATCTGATCGCGTTCAACACCCATATAGTGGTACGAAAACAATCAAAGATCCATAACCAGTAACTGCGCTAAATCTTTAGCCATCCTTAGATGAGGATGAGAGTGAAAATTCTCCTCAGCAAAATACTTAAGGGCTCCTGACGCATTGACCAAAAATTTGTCTATCACATGTTCCTCAAGCTGTGGGCCTTTTAATTCTTGATAATCTCTACCTTCTTCCCACAAATAAGCCAATACAGGCCTCATATCCTCAGGATCTATATCATCATCATCCATAGTGATTCACTTTCTTAATCAAATATATATATATAGCAATCACTTATAGTTATGACAAATTACTGTCTACAAAAGTTGGGACAATCACCTTTCCAGATCACAAAGTTAACTATTTGTCAAGAAATGAGCTTATTCCTCAATTCTGTATCACCAATTCCTTTTTATAGCACCTTTATCAAGTCACATCATTATCAGGAAAATCGACATATGTCAACAGCCATTAACACCTATGCATAAAATCTTAATCATATGTCAAATTAGACATAAACAACAATAACAACAGAATGAGCAATTAGGGAGGCCCAGTGACATATATGAAGTGATACAATTTACACAAGAAAAAATCACTTATCTGTCAATGATCCCGTTTCTTTCCGCCACGACACTGGATATCACATAGACTGCTAAAACCTCCACTGCGGGAAAGCACTGGAACTTGATTCGTTTCTCTTCAGGTAATTTCGTCAATATGATATGTGCTTAACAATGCACAAGTTGACAGGAACCATAATACAGTACACACTGCAACTCTTGACTCTTCTGTAGTCTGAAATGTACACGGCAACTCCGTGTATCATAACATCTTGAACTTGTGATGGTGATAACTGGCACAGGTAACCCGAATATTGCAGAAATCTGTCACAACCCGTACAAATGCTGGTACAAATACTGTCCAAGTCTAATTGAACGCTCTTGACCACTGCAGACGTTGTTGTAGTCTATAGGCATGAAATAGGACGTCAATTGCTACTGGTGTAAAGTTGCATACTACCAAATAAAGCGTGCGTTGTTTCTCAAATGCGCCACCCAGGCAGATAATATTTAGGTCACAGTTCTGAAGTACAGTAGATTCAAGCCACGCCCACATAGAGCTAATTATAACAGTCAAGTATTCTACACTCTTGTCCCGTGAAAGTCATATGTATTCTTTCCACCTTGTAGTGACTGATCCTCTAGATATGTTATGGTCTGGTGGACACAATTTGATTCACTTTACCCTCTTGCTTCAAGTACATATCACTGTAGAGGTAACAATTTCTTAATCGTATACGCCACACAGGCACATCTTAAATGATATCCAATGATACGAAAACTACGCCACTTAGGCTATCGACGCGAATAGTCGTAGATGTCAGATCCTGTTAACTGAAAACCACCAAATGATACAGGTGGACACCCACATTCGCGTTATCAGCACGAAGCTCTTACTGGGCACTCGGGGCAGTCAGCAGTCACATCTTAACGTAGAATCAGAGACGAATTCAGTTACATCAAATCATAGTATATATACTGGCCACCTCCTGTCCCTTTATATAGCTTCCTCACAGCTTCATAAACCTCCACACTACTCAACAAAGCCTGCTCACACGGCAGCTATAATAATCTTCATAACACAATAAAGCCTGCTCACCCGGCAGCTATAATAATCTTCATATGGCCTAATAAATCTTCATTACACAATAAAGCCTGCTCATCCAGCAGCTATAATAATCTTCATATGGCCTAATAAATCTTCATTACACATTAAAGCCTGCTCACCCGGCAGCTATAATAATCTTCATATGGCCTAATAAATCTTCATTACACATTAAAGCCTGCTCACCCGGCAGCTATAATAATCTTCATATGGCCTACACAAATCCTCATTACACAATAAAGCCTGCTCACCCGGCAGCTATAATAATCTTCATATGGCCTACACAAATCCTCATTACACAATAAAGCCTGCTCACCCGGCAGCTATAATAATCTTCATATGGCCTACACAAATCTTCATTACACAATAAAGCCTGCTCACTCGGCAGCTATAATAATCTTCATATGGCCTAATAAATCTTCATTACTCAATAAAGCCTGCATCACACGGCAGCTATAATAATGTTCATATGGCCTAAACAAATCTTTACTGCAGTTTCTCAAATAGGCTGTACACCCAGCGAAAATATATAAGTCGACATTTTCAAAGCACTACGTAGGCATACACTATCCAAAACCACTGGGACTCGACCTACACGGTCCTCGCTCAAAAACTAAACTCGCTTAATCACCCACTAGTCCCGCCAAAAAAAAACCCGTCACGAGACTCGGCTGTCTTGAACACCGCTCTCGATAACACATGCAGACTAGCTGCGAGCTATTCACATGACTCAAAACAGTACAGAATAAATACATCTCAACATTTGAGATTAAACAGCGTTCACACGCTTATCTGTACTCTGTCACTCGAAAAATAGGAAAAGATAATTCTATCCTAAAGTCAAACAAGTATCCGCTTAATCAAGCGTTGCAACTCGAAATTTAATTTGTCCAAAACATTCTAAAGATTACTCCCCTTCCATCGGATCTCTCGTAACAATGACTCTTACTGGAAACCTGTTTTAAGCATTCACATAACTCTTATTCACATGACTCTTGCTGGAAGCCTGCACCAAACATTCACATGACTGGTTGGAAGCCTGCACCAAACATTCACATAACTTGCTGGAAGTCTGCACCAAACATTCACATGACTGGTTGGAAGCCTGCACCAAACATTCACATAACTCTTACTGGAAGGTTGCACCAAACATTCACATGGCTCTTACTGGAAGCCTGCACCAAACATTCACATGACTCTTACTGGAAGGTTGCACCAAACATTCACATGGCTCTTACTGGAAGCCTGCACCAAACATTCACATGACTCTTACTGGAAGGTTGCACCAAACATTCACATGGCTCTTACTGGAAGCCTGCACCAAACATTCACATGACTCTTACTGGAAGGTTGCATCAAACATTCACATTGCTCTTACTGGAAGCCTGCACCAAACATTCACATGACTGGTTGAAAGCCTGCACCAAATATTCACATGACTCTTACTGGAAGGTTGTACCAAACATTCACATGACACACACTGCTAACATTAAGACTGCCATCTCCATGCACAACCTCATAATAATTGCCTTGTATGACACACACTGCTAACATTAACACATTCTAACCCAAGTAATTTTTTGGTTTTACCCAGGACCCAATATGCAGACATTTTTTTTCTACAAGTGAAGTTTTAAAAATAGGCAGTAGACACATATATTAATTTAGTAGATATATGTTTTATGCATCAAACTTTAGGAAATTGGCTGCAGAATGTTGTGAAATACTGTTGAGTTCTTGTGTGATGTTATAATTGTTATATCTTGTGAAGTGTAGAAACAGTAACAAATAAAAAATGAATAAAAATTATGCACATACATGTAAATATTTCAGCTGTACTTAATCCCTTGGTAGTAAAACACAAGGAAGTGAAACATATATCCAGCTGACAACTAGTTCAAGAAGTTTGATAAAAAACAAATGAAAATTGTAATTTATATAAATTGTTTTGTGAAGTCACATATTGCTGAACTGGAATCTCACACATTCCTGTCCCATGCAAATTAATTAATTTATTGCTTAAAAATATCACGTTTGTTCAACATCCTTATCAGAATCGAAAATAGGTTATTATCGCTACTGATATCGGTAAAATTCATTTCAAAATTATATATTGAGGTTGATTCGTTAATATTTTATGAGTGTTATGTATGTGACTACACTACATGTAAACAAATAACCATATGACATCATTAAATTGATAAAAGTATGTAAAAACTAAGCACCAATATAATTATTTCGCTTGTGGAGCCGCGCTGGTGTAATGGCTACAACGTTGTACTGGTGACCAGCGTTTGAAGGAATGTTTACGACCGGGAATTTGACTGAATAACCTGAATGGCTCCTGCACATAAACCCCCCTGTGGATGGGAAGGAGCGGAGCTCCTGACCGGGATGGAAGGAAAGTCCACTGACCCCCCAGCCTCGCAATGACATGTCATTGGGCCAAAAGGGCTGGAAAGCTCGAGTGCCGCTGGTTAGAGGAAAAAAAAAAAAATTATTTCACTACCAGTTAAAAAGACGATGTCCACTGGAAGTGTTTACATGATATGAACACTCTATGGCCATTTATTTTCTAATTTTTTGTTCAATTTCGGAATCTTATAAAGCTGGCGCACCATACTGCGGTGGCTAGTTCCAAAGCAACTCTAGAAACGGATATAAAGCACACAATTGTAACTTCATAAAAAAAATTTTTTGCTCACATACGTTCACACTCATGTACCAGATGTAATGAAATAATTTTAACACATTAACTACCGAATTGAAAAACACACTGTGGCCGAATTAAATTTTTTTCCCATTTTCATCCTGTAGGTGTTTGCACAAAGTAAGCTGTAGTTTTCGTAACTGTTAACAGATTTTTATGAATTACACGTCATTTTAAAGATAAATGAATGTACTATTACAATAAGCACCGTTTGTAACTCTAATAATAGAGGTTGTTGCTATTTAACGGCCCTCCGATGGCCGAGGACTTGCAATAGTTTCACAATTATAACTGCCTGCCCCATCTCTATCAAAATCACAATTTCAATCATTGTGCACACTGTTTTCACTCTTGTCCTCGTTGCTAGATCTATCAGTCAGTTGTTGAAACACGTTTCTATCCTATTCAGCTGTTAGACGAGATGTACACGTATTTTTTGTAGTCCTAACACTAGCTGCCATGGTAAAAAGTTTTACACGATTTGGTAACTAACCCAAAACACTGAAAAATATGAACATAATATCAATTTTACAGTGTTCTACAACAACCATGCTTTGGGAATTTGTTTTCCGGTGGCAACTCAAAATCTCGAACCAGATCAGAAAGTGTTTCAGTACATTTTTCATTCGTTTTATTACTAAAATTAGATTGGCGCTCTGAGCGGCTTGCAGTCCAAATGTGTTTATTTTGTGAGCCGCTGACAGCGGCTTGCGGTAGTTAATGAATTAAACTGGCTTATTGCCAGATATTCTATAATTTTCCACTTAAATGCCCTGGGTATAACGAAAGGCATATCTGGTGCGCCATACGCCTGTTTGGGCAGAATGAGTTAAGACTACCATCTCCATGCACAACCTCATAATAGTTGCCTTGTATGACACACTGCTAACAATATTTTCTACTTTATACTCACATCTTAGTTAGTTATCAACTAGAACCTTGATACTTACATCTTAGTTAGTTAACAACTTGAACCCCACATGGTAGAAACAGTGGTGGTCCATATAACATTAGCACAAAAAGTGATCACAGCAGCCATTTGAATAGACACAAGTCAAGGGAAGATACTCTCCTTTATTGAGCAATGGGTGATGGCAGCTAGAAAATCTTTTGACATGTTTTGATTCAGATTTGAGAGGAACTGTTTGAGTGGAATTGTTGAATGTTGCCATGATTCGGATTCTAGCTCTCAGCTGGCCTTTGAAAGTGACAACAGTTGGCCTAGTTTTGATGCAGGGCAGCCTGAAACAAGTGAAATAGACCATGACAGCTCTAGATCTAGTATTCATGAAGATGCCAGAGGTGGTGATGGTCATTTTCAAGGTCATGGTGTGAATCAGGGGTGTAGAAAAAGACTTGCTATTAGTAGGGGGCCTGGCAGGAAAACAGCTGTTGAGCTTCAATAGGACTTGTATGACTTTGATGACCCCTATGTGAGTGATTGACTGACTGAATTTTCACCCAGTGGAATTCTAGTGCAAGGTACAGAACAGATGAATTGTATAGATTTTTTCAAGCTGCTATTTCCTGATAGTTTGATAGACACCATTGTAACTGAAACTAACAGATTATGCTAGTCAGATCTTGGAAGCCAGTGGTGACAGAAACAGATAGAGGGCACGGGCTGACTGTACATCAGTGGAGTTACACACTTATATTGGGTTAAAAGTTGCAAAGGAAATTTACCCCCAAACTTCCTTGAAGGACCACTGGTCTTCCACCTTCATTTATGACAGCAAAGTC
Organism: Oreohelix idahoensis; assembly: GCA_024509875.1. Taxonomy (NCBI): domain Eukaryota; kingdom Metazoa; phylum Mollusca; class Gastropoda; order Stylommatophora; family Oreohelicidae; genus Oreohelix; species Oreohelix idahoensis. The sequence continues at coordinate 111,369 of JAMPIV010017714.1, read as the reverse complement.
TTAGAGATCATGGCCAGAAACTGGTTTCAATACCTCAGCTTCTTCCTACATTTAACAGATAATACTGCACCCATTGCACGTGGAGAAGAGGGATATAATCCCCTACATAAATTTAAACCACTGCTAGATAACACACAGAATCTCTATGAGCAGTATTATGCACCAGTGCAAGATATCAGCATTGACGAGACAGTGATCTCATTCAAAGGATGTCATCATGTGAAACAGTACCTGCCTGACAAACCCTACAAATGGGGTTTCACGATCTTTACTGCAGTAGATCCCAGGACCAGTTATTGTTTTAAATACAAAATTTATACAGGAAAAGATTATTTTGACGAAGGAGAGGAAAATTATTTTGACGAAGGAGAGGAAAATATGGGTGAAAAGGTTGTCACAACACTGCTGAAAGATTATGTTGGTAAAGGGTACATTGTGTATACTGACAGTTTTTATACTTCACCAAATATGGAGGCATATCTGGAGTCATATGACCACCAGCTAAGCACAATGCTACAGTATACATATGTGGAAGTGAACCTCTGTTTGTGATATTAATTACACCCTCATGGACTCTTGAAATCATTCACACACTTCCAGAGATTCCCCCGGTGGTGAAAAATGTTGAGAACCCAGCATTGCACACTAAGCTTGGAGGAGTCACTTGAGCCCCAGATGTAACTCTGGCTTTTGCCTGGTTGGCTGCATGCAGAAGGATCTCACTATGGACCCATGATAGGCAGAGGGAGCTGAGAAGTGACTCTGTGCAGGACATGACAATTCCTTGGGAGAGCCTAGAACCAGTGCACAGTATTTTAGTTCTGCATATTTGGAGAGCCCCCTTGGATGGAAGGGAATTCACAGTATGCCATGTGCTTCGTTCTCTTAGCTTGGGACCAGGATTGCTGATCCTTTTAACTGCAAGCCAAGCTAGAGAAACGGGTGCTCATCATTTCAACTCACCACGTTTCGGAATGGCAGAAAAGCCACAGGAAAAGCCTAGATCTACAGTGTAGATAATACCAAGGAGTCTTCAACTTGGTATTGACTGCAAAAGAGTGAGAAGCTCAGCAGCCCTAGTTAAACAACAGCAAAACTTCACCAAAACTTTTCAGTAATTTACAACCTTCAGGATTAGGTGCCTGTGGAACTGTTAAAGAAAGCAGAAGAAGGTTTCCTATAATTTTGAGAGGAAAAAACATGATGATGAAGCGTGGTAATTCACCTATGTTTGCTAGGTCGGAAAACATGGTTGCCTGTATGTGGTATGATACAAAATGTGTGAATTTGCTCAGTACAGTCCACACAAACAATGTTGTTGACAACCGTATCAGATCCAGACACCATGAGGGGGATTTACGACTCTGGAAAAACCTGTCATGGCAGATGTTTATAATCACAATATGGTTAGTGTAGATCACTTCAATCAAAGACTGGTGAATTACTTTTACCCTTATCATTGCTTCAAATGGTGTCACAGAAGTAGCCCTTGTATTTGGGTATATTCTGGTCTGTGAAGCTGCCAAACCTCCACTTACACCAAAGCAATTAAGGCTCAAGATTGCTGAAGCTCTGATATCAGATTATGCACACAAAAAAAGTCAACACCACAAGAAAGTTCAGGCCACCAGTGATCAGTGAAAATTGACACTCGTTATAGTAGAACAAAACTATTTCCCACAGCAGTATGAAGACAAATCACATTGATGCATTGTTTGTAATTCTGCTGGATTGAGAGTCCAAACAAAATTCTTTTGTTTTGGATGTGAAAAACCACTTTGCGTTTTGTCTCAATTTTTCATAAATGTGAGGACAAGCTGACCCCAGGAAGAAAATAGGCCCCGAAGGCCGGAGAAGAAAGCAACAATAATATGCATCTGTGACCATATTTTATGTTAGACCAGAGGTTCCCAAATGGTGTGGTGCGACACACTGGTGTTGTATGAGAGGATGGCAGGTGTGGCTGGAAAATTCAAAGACAGTCAAGGATTTAGAGATATTTTCAAAAAATTCATATGCCAAAAATAAATGTAAAGATTATTTTCATTTTTATTTTATTTATTTTGTTATCTATGCTATATTACGGGAAATACATGTATAGAAACCCATAGAATTTTCCCGAGTTTTTCAGATTTTATTCAGTAATATAATTTATCTTGTATCAAATAGATACAATTCAGCACGACATATTGTTGTAAACAGGGATTTTCAGCTCTGACAAATATCAAAGACCAGAAAAGAGACAGGCTTCTTTGTGTTTATGAGGAGATGAGAGTTTGTTATGTCTCAAATAACACCTAATATAAACAAGATTAATCTACAAAAACAAGCTCACACCTCTCATTGAATTTCTGTTTTGTGAATGAATCATTTTGTTATGTAACTGTATTTCTTTATACTTTCTGGATGTCTCATGGCAATTTTATAAAGTAAGGTAAAGGATCCCGTTTACATGCCCACTGAGGCATTTTGGGAATATGGTGTTAGGCCCATATTTTCTCGACCATCGGCACACTAGCGGTGATGTGGTCAGCATCATGTCAGCCGCCCTAACCTTCCCAGAGTTGCTCTGGTACCCAATTCATGAGGCTGGGTCGGCCCCGGAGCCGTTTGCAGTCTAAAAAGTCCCACCTCAACTGGGGATCGAACCATGGACCACTGAGCTAGGAAGCCAGTGCACTAACCACTGTGCTACCGCGGCTCCCATTTTATAAAGTAGTTGTGTTCTATGTTATGTTTTTGATGGTATTTCCTGTCAATAGGAAATTCAATGTGGCGCGAGCAAATTTTAATTCCAAAAGTATGGCCTAGAGAAAAACGTTTTCAGAACCACTGTGTTACATTAACACCTCCAGCTAAAACAAGTTGACAAGTGTGTAGTTTTTCATGTCTCTTTGCATAAAAACATGTCAGTACCTCATGAATATTTCTCTTTTGTCATTACAGACATTGGAATTTTATGTCCATTTCAAATAGCTTTTCAACCCCAATATCATTTAATGGCATACTTGCTTTTCTTAGAAAGAATGTTCACTTACAATATATTTTACTCAATATATCTGGGAAAGTTTGATGAGTTTTGAGTTGATTATAATTTTTTAAAATGCATTTTTCAACAGTGCATGCCATTTTGTGTCTGTTGCCTCATTAATATTCCAAATGGCTGTCATGATCACATGACCTGAACACAAAACAAGGTCAGCCTGTGTCACTCTATCCACTTCTAATATCATCCTGAAAGTTTCATATCAATCTGTTGACTCATTCAGTCTCAGTGATTTTTTAAATGTCATCACCCCAAATAGGAAATTTTTCTTGAAGACCCTTGGTACTTAAAAGTAATTGCTAACTGAGAAGCCTTGGTACTCAAAGTGTTAAATGGAAAGCTAAACTACTGAAGTCTGTGATGTCATAAACGCACATAAAAAATATTTCCCAGAACTAGCATCTTAACAATATTCTCAAAATGTTATGTCTGCTCTTTACATTTAGAAAAATCGGTGGATACAAAATAAACTTGAGCATGTAAACCAGGGCTCGAGAACAAGTTGACTGTGATCTACATGTACATCATTAGAGATGCTTGTAGATTTTTAGGCGATAAATCGGGTGAAATAGAAATAATTTTTAAGTTAAGGAAATTTTAAAATAGCTCCCTGCGACCAGAATTTAACAGCACCACATGACAGCCATCACTTTCGTCAAGAAAGTTATGAAGAGCCATGTTAAAACTATTCACTCTAAAACTAAAACTGATTGTCCACATCACTCGTACACACATGATTTTATCACAGTTTATGTTTACATAGCATCCGATTGACAGAGCAATTAGAGCGCTGGTCTCTCGTTGCATAGGTGCTGGGTTCGGTTCACAGTGTCAACACACTCCAGTCTACTCAGCTGTAAATGGGTACGTGACCAATACTCATGAGTTAGGGAAGGAAATGGCAGCAAGGAAGGAACTGATCATCTGACCTCTCGATGCTGGACCTAGCATCGTGAAGTCTCTAACACTTCACTTCCCTATTGCTGTATCTGCTATCTTCTTCTTCTTTGATCCTTAGCCGCCGACCGTCAAAGCAGTCAGTGGCCATCACGCCTGGTGGCGTCTTGTAGGGCAACAACAAATTGATTCTACTTTGCTTGGTTGGCAGCCATCCTTCGTACAGTGCCCCAACTCTGGTTCATTCTTTGCATCTCAGCCTCCACAGTCCTCCGCCAAGTTGTTTTTGGTCGGCCTCTCTTTCATTTTCCTTCAGGGGTCCATAGCATAGCTGTTCTTGTGATGGCATCGGGTCTCTTATGAGGACATGGCCAACCCAGCTCCAGCGTCTGCCAGCTATGATGGTGTGCATGTCCTCTTGCTTGCTCCAAGTAAGGAGATCTTGGTTGGTGATGGTATTCGGCCAAAAGATTCGGATAATTTTTCTTAGACATGTTGTGTGAAAAGAGGACAATTTCGACATTTCCTTCTCTGTAACTCTCCAGCTCTCCACGCTATAGAGAAGCACAGAAAGCACACAGCTCTGATTTAATCCTAATTTTGTGCTTGTGCTGTACTGAGAGGACTTCCAGATGTTGTTTAGACTTAAAAAGGCTGTTCTTGCTTTGTTCATTCTGTTGTTGATGTCTTTGCCTACCCGCCGTCTGGTGTTACTATGCATCCTAGGTATGTGAAAGCATCTGTGTGTTCCAGTTGCTGATTCCTTACTGATATGGGCTCAGGGTTGCTCACATTGAGCGTCATGACCTCTGTCTTCTTTAGGTTGATGTTCAAGCCCACCTGCTGGCTATACTTATTATGTCTATCCGTTTTTTCCTGGATGTGTTGATGTGAATGTGCTAGCAGTGCAATGTCATCTGCATATTCTAGATCTTCCAATGTAGAAAATGTAGTCCATCTTATTCCTCTTGGATTGCCCTCTGTTGTCTGGCGCATCACCCAGTCTATGACTGTTAAAAATAGAGTGGTTGATAATGGGGATCCCTGTTGTACCCCTGTCTTCACTTCAAAGGTTAGTTTGCTCTGCCCAATGCTACATGTAAAGTTGGCATAAAGGCTTTTTATAACTGACACTATGCAGCTTGGAATTCCATAAGCCCTCAGTATTTTCCATAAACTGTCCCTATGTATACTGTCAAAAGCCTTTTCAAAATCAACGAAATTAGTGTACAGCTGTCTTTGCCATTCTGAGCACTGCTCTATAATGTTCCTGAAAGTAAATATATGATCTACACATCTTCTGTTCTTTCTAAATCCTGCTTGTTCTTTCCTCAGTTTGTGGTCTACTGCTTTTGAGATTCTCTGTATAATTATCCTGCCTAGTATTTTGCTGGGAACTGAGAGAAGAGTTATTCCTCTCCAATTATTGCAGTCTGCAAGATCTCCCTTCTTGGGCAATTTGACAATTATTCCTTTTCTCCACTCTGTTGGTGTTGTCCCTGTTTTCCAGACTTGTGCAAATAGTGGTTCTAATAGTTCTGCTGCTAGCTCTGGGTCTGTCTTAAATAGCTCTGCATTTAAGTTATCATGACCAGGAGCTTTGCCGTTCTTTAACCCTTTGATTGCTGTGATGATTTCTTCTTTTCGTGGGATGTCTGTATTAACATCTAGATCATTTTCAGCCTCAGGAACATTCAATTGTGTCTATGGTGGTTCCTTATTCAGAGTTTCTTTGAAATGCTCTGCCCATCTCGTTTCCTGTCCCTCTACTGTCGTGATGAGATTTCCATGCTTATCTCTTACTAATGTAATATTGTTTGCACCTCGTTTTCCACTGATGATTTTAGTTATTTTGTATACTGTGCTTTGTTCATTTCTCAGTGCTGCCTCTTCTGCTTGTCTTGCAAGGTCATCCAGAAATGTCCTTTTGTTAGCACGGGTTTGATGTTTAACTTCCTTGTCCAGCTGACTGTACTGTTCACTATATATTGCCTTTAACCTGGGAGACTTAGCTTCTGTTTTCTTTCTTTTCATTTCCTTCTCTTCACTATGGTGTTTAGCGTATCTGGTGTTATCCAGTCTTGGCTCTTTCTTTCCTGGAATCCCAAGCATGACTTGCTGCTTTCCTTGTATATTGTTGAGATGGTGTTGAATCTCTGGTCAACATCATCAGTCATTGTTCTTTCCTGGCTTTTGATAATCTCATATCTTCTCTTTACGTCGACCACGAAAGCTTTTCTGGTTAGGGAATCCTTCAGTTTCATGATGTTGTATCTTTTCTGTTTGACTGCAACTGGTCCAGCAGCTCTGAGTTTCACCTTCAGTCTTGCTACTACTCGGTGATGATCACTTCCCACATCTGCGCCTCTTCTTACTTTCACGTCTTGTAGTGCATGTCTCTGCTATAGGACTACGTTTATCTTTATGTTTACATATTATGCTCACCTCCATAGCATGAGGAAGGGGCTAGAAAAGGTGCCCTAAACATTGCCTGCCCCACCATTACCTAACCAGCTTACCGCGGTTGGTGGGTACCCTACTTCGGCGGGCGACATATAAGAAAAAGAAAGGACAGATTTTTTCCCCTCATTCTAGGCGCATGGAATGTGCGCACTCTCCTTGACAAAGACTTTAAAGCAAACAGACCTGAGAGACGAACTGCCCTGATTGGGAGAGAACTGGCCAGGTACAACATTGACATAGCAGCACTGAGTGAAACTCGACTTGCAGGTGAGGGCCAACTTTGCGAAAAGGGTGCAGGTTATACATTCTTTTGGAGCGGAAGAGGAACTGAAGAAAGACGAGAAGCAGGGGTTGGATTTGCAATCAAAACAGCAATTGTCAGCAAGTTAGCGGCGCCCCCAAAGGGAATAAATGACTGACTGATGACGGTCAAGATCCCCCTGTTCTATGGAAGAAAACATGCCACCATCATTAGCGCGTATGCACCAACTATGACAAACCAGGATGACGTCAAAGATAAGTTTTACGAAGAACTACATGCAGTCATTGCATCAGTTCCTAAAGCAGATAAGCTCATCATTCTTGGTGACTTTAATGCAAGAGTAGGCTCAGATAACATCTCCTGGAATGGCACTATTGGAAGGTACGGCGTGGGTCGCTGTAACAGCAATGGACTTCTTCTCCTCCAGACTTGCGCAGAACATGACCTCCTTGTCACCAACACCATTTTTCGACTTCCTACCCGCAACAGGACCTCCTGGATGCACCCTCGCTCAAAGCATTGGCACTTAATTGACTATGTAATTGTTAGGAAGAAGGACAGGCAAGATGTCCGGGTGACCAAGTCCATGTGTGGTGCCGAATGTTGGACTGATCATCGCCTCATTGTATCTAAACTTAAAATTCGTATCCAACCAGCCAGGCGCCCTCAGGGGAAGAAAACTCAAAAGAGGCTGGATGTCACCAAACTAAAGAAGACAAAAATCAAACAGTCATTTACTGACACCTTAGAAGACCGTCTCAAATCTATCTCGCTAGACGGCCAAAGTGTGGAAACAAATTGGGCAGCCCTAAGTGAGCAGATCTACAACACTGCTACAGAGGTCCTGGGTCCTTCCATCAAGAAACAAAATGACTGGTTTGATGAGAACTCAGATGATATAAAGCAGATGTTGGCTGAGAAACACCATCTCCATAAAGCATATTTAAATGATCCAAAATCTACATCCAAGAAAGACGCTTTCAACAACATGCGTAGAATCGTCCAACATAAACTACGCCAGATGTGGGATTCATGGCTGAGTAATAAAGCAGATGAGCTCCAAGGCTTTGCTGACAGCCATGACTTAAAAATTTTTACCTTGCACTCAAAGCGGTCTATGGTCCAACATCATCAGGATCATTTCCCCTCCTTAATGCAGATGGAAAAACACTAATTACAGACAAGGAAAAAATGCTCCAACGCTGGGCTGAACATTTTAATAATATTCTGAACCAGCCATCATCTATTAACGATGAAGCCATCATCCGCCTGCCCCAAATTCCTATAAATGAAGCATTAGATGATGTAACAACTCTGGAGGAAACTAAGAAAGCGATTCGTCAACTGTCTAGTGGAAAGGCCCCCGGCTCCGATTCAATTCCTGTTGAGGTTTATAAAGATGGCGGTGCAGTTCTGATAGAGAAACTTCACATGATCTTCCAGCAAATGTGGCAGAGTGAAACCATCCCACACGATCTCAAAGATGCGTCAATTATACATCTATATAAACGTAAAGGTAATCGCCAAGACTGTAACAATCATCGAGGCATCTCTCTTTTATCAATCGCTGGGAAGATATTCGCCAGAATCCTTTTGAATCGCCTTATGGCTCATCTTGACAAAGGTCTTTTACCTGAAAGTCAGTGTGGATTCCAGAAAGAACGTGGAACCACAGATATAGTGTTCGCTGCAAGACAGCTACAAGAAAAATGCCAAGAACAGCACTGTGACCTGTACACAGCGTTCATCGACTTGACAAAGGCGTTCGACACGGTCAGTAGAGAGGGTCTATGGAAGATCATGGCAAAATATGGCTGCCCAAAGAAATTTATCACAATAGTGCAGCAACTGCATGATGGAATGCAGGCTAGAGTTCAGGAAAACGTTGAGCTATCAGAGCCTTTCCCCATCTCAAATGGAGTTAAACAAGGGTGCGTACTTGCACCGACTCTGTTCAGTATCATGTTTTCTGCTATGCTGACTGATGCTTTTAGAGACGGGGACACAGGAATCGACATTAGTTATCGTATTGATGGAAAATTGTTTAACCTTAGGAGGCTTCAAGCAAAAACCAAGGTCAAATCACACACCATCAGAGATCTTCTGTTTGCTGATGATTGTGCCCTCAATGCTGGCTCAGAGGCTGATCTGCAGCATAGTGTAGATAGATTCTCCAAAGCCTGCGCCAACTTTGGGCTTACCATCAACACGAAGAAAACAGAAATCATGTACCAACCAGCTCCTGGCACAGTTTATACTGAGCCAATCATCAAGGTTAATGGTGAGAAACTGAATGTTGTGAACAGATTCACATACCTTGGTAGCACACTATCCCAGAACATTGTCATTGATGATGAGGTGAACACCAGGATCTCCAAAGCCAGCAGCACATTTGGCAGATTATACACCAATGTTTGGCATCGAAGTGGCATTAGTCTACAGACAAAGCTGAAGGTGTACAGAGCTGCGGTGCTTCCAGTGCTGCTATATGCATGTGAAACATGGACTGTATACAGGCGGCACGTAAAGAAGCTAAACCACTTCCATACAGTCTGTCTCAGGAAGATAATGAACATCAAATGGCAAGACAAGATCCCGGATACCGCCATTCTTGACAGAGCTGGTATCCCTAGTATTGATACTATTCTGATGCAGTCACAGATTCGCTGGGCAGGTCATGTAGTCCGCATGCCAGACCATCGACTGCCAAAGATACTCTTTTATGGTGAGATACAGAAGGGTAAACGCTCCCATGGTGGCCAAAAGAAGCGCGTCAAAGACACGTTAAAGACGTCATTGAAAACCTTTGACATAAACCCAGACACATGGGAAGCTGCTGCGCAAGACCGAACTGCTTGGCGCACATCTCTTCGTAAAGGTGCAGCGGCATGCGAATCATCCAGAAGAGCAGCAGCGGAACAGCGGAGACAAGCTAGAAAGGACCGTGTAATAAAACCTTCACATGAAGCAAACATTCCCTGCCCACACTGTCCGAGATCTTTCCAGGCCCGCATCGGGCTCATCAGTCACCTTCGTACCCATAGACTAACCTAACATATTCCTAAATAATTGGATGAACAGAGTGGTCTTCATCACCCGTGATGGACGAACAACAACAACACATATTATTATTATGTTTACAGAGCTCAGTGTTTCTAAAGTATAATACCACAGCTCCTGAGTTGCCTACCACTCATGTAAACAGTTGCAATAAATCATGCACAGAATGAAGAAAGCAACTCTGTTCATTTTACTGACCCCAATATTCCAGATATAGAATCTTAAATAAAATTCTGCTAAAAAATTTGACTCCGCACTGTTTTAAAATTTTGATAAAGTCTTTCTAACATTTTGTGGAATTATAAAATTTAGGATGTCGTATAATTGTCTGCATATCGTGACTTATTAATTTAATTTTATTTAATCCCATACAGATTCAGATGGGCCACTCCAAGACCAGATTTTCAAAATTACTGATATAGTGTACAAGACAGATGATACCAGTGTTGCAGTAATGACCAGTAATATTTATAGTGAGCCTAGAACAACTGGAGATGATGTGGCCGTAGGTTCCAATATCTGTCAAGAAAGAGCAGCAGACATTTGTGAGACCCAGAATGATTTTTGGGTGACAGTTCAAAATTACATAAAGTCAGATGATATAATTTTAATGAATCCAAAAAATCCTGAACGGTTTGATTATCTCAAAACACACAAGAGAATGCATACAGGAGAAGAGTCTCACAAATTTGATGTTTGTGGTAATGTGACAACACACAAGCAAACACATATAAGAGAGATATCTGATAATTATGATGTTTGTAGAGTAGAGTTTAACCAGTGTGGAAATCTTAACACACACCGTAGAAAGTTTACTTTGGATAATATTTACAAGTGTGATGACTGTGGACTGGGATTTAATCAATTTTTTTACCTTAAGAGACACATAAGAAAACATACAGGAGAGAAGCTTTACAAATGTGATGTTTGTGGTATTGATTATGCACGGTATAGTCATCTTCAAAGACACATGCAAATACATACAGGGGAGAAGCCTTACAAATCTGATGTTTGTGGTAAACAGTTTACTGATTGTCCTGGTCTTAAAACACACAAAAGAATACATACAGGGGAGAAGCCTTACAAGTGTGACATTTGTGGTATTGAGTTTTCACAGAATAGTAACCTTAAAATACACATGCAAAAACATACAGGGGAGAAGTCTTACAAATGTAACATTTGTGGTAAAGAGTTTTCAGTGTGTTCTAATCTTAAAACACACAAAAGAATACATACAGGGGAGAAGTCTTACAAATGTGATGTTTGTAGTAAAGGGTTTACAAATTGTTCTCATCTTAAAACACACAAAAGAATACATACAGGGGAGAAGCCTTACAAGTGTGACATTTGTGGTATTGAGTTTTCACAGAATGGTAACCTTAAAATACACATGCAAAAACATACAGGGGAGAAGTCTTACAAATGTGACATTTGTGGTAAAGAGTTTTCAGTGTGTTCTAATCTTAAAACACACAAAAGAATACATACAGGGGAGAAGTCTTACAAATGTGATGTTTGTAGTAAAGGGTTTACAAATTGTTCTCATCTTAAAACACACAAAAGAATACATACAGGGGAGAAGCCTTACAAGTGTGACATTTGTGGTATTGAGTTTTCACAGAATGGTAACCTTAAAATACACATGCAAAAACATACAGGGGAGAAGTCTTACAAATGTGATGTTTGTAGTAAAGGGTTTACAAATTGTTCTCATCTTAAAATACACAAAAGAATACATACAGGGGAGAAGCCTTACAAGTGTGACATTTGTGGTATTGAGTTTTCACAGAATGGTACTCTTAAAAGACACATGCAAAAACATACAGGGGGGAAATCTTACAAATGTGACATTTGTGGTAAAGAGTTTTCATTGTGTTCTAATCTTAAAACACACAAAAGAATACATACAGGGGAGAAGCCTTACAAGTGTGACATTTGTGGTATTGAGTTTTCACAGAATAGTAACCTTAAAATACACATGCAAAAACATACAGGGGGGAAGTCTTACAAATGTGACATTTGTGGTAAAGAGTTTTCAGTGTGTTCTATTCTTAAAACACACAAAAGAATACATACAGGGGAGAAGTCTTACAAATGTGATATTTGTGGTAAAGGGTTTACAGATTGTTCTAATCTTAAAAGACACAAAAGAATACATACAGAAGTGGAGCCTTACAAGTGTGACATTTGTGGTATTGAGTTTTCACAGAATAGTCACCTTAAAACACACGTGCAAAAACATACAGGGGAGAAGTCTTACAAATGTGACATTTTTGGTAAAGGGTTTACAGTTTGTGCTAATCTTACATCACACACAAGAATACATACAGGGGAGACACCTTACAAATGTGACATTTGTGGTATTGAGTTGTCACAGTATAGTTACTGTTAAGGATAACATTAATATGTTATAATATGTTGCTACACGCAGGCATATATCCATTGATTTGAGGAGATATAGCTGTCTGTAGTGAAAGTCATTTTTTTATGTACGATTTTTCACTTATTTTGAACGCCGCATAATTTGCTACATCACCGGTCACTAATGACGTAATATATCATGTGTTTTGCATTCTAACGGTCAGCTGCCTTGGCCTTTTGTATTTTTGAAGTCGTCCGGAGTATATGTACATTTTTTAAAGCTCCTAAGATTGTGGAGACTTTGATTCTGATGATTAGTGGCATTCTTATCTCGGAGGCTGCCATGTATTTGATATTATGCTGGATGGTACCTTAACTTACCCAGATGTTATTACCATGTCCAGGGAGTATTTTTATTACTAATAATGCATCTAAGTTATCTCTGCCGCATTGCTTGGGTCCTCGTGATCTATACGAACCTCTAGACACAACGGCCAGAATTAAAGAGAGGAGAGGATTGTATTGTATTACATTGCCACGTATTATATGATGCCTATGATTGAGATTTTATGGACAGATGACTTGTTATGAAGAACTACACCATTGAAACATACTTCTATGCCACATGTTATTGACTGAGGAAGCCAATTTTATGAAAATAAATATGCACCATGTCTGCTGTGGACCTGCCACTTGCCGGCCAATTTTATGAAAATAAATATGCACCATGTCTGCTGTGGACCTGCCGCTTGCCGGCTCATGTTATACATTTCCAGTTTTGTTCCTGAGTGACTGCTCTTGTGCATTCATGTTCATAGCATGATCAGCTGTACAATATTATCATAATTCATTTGCAACAACTGAGAATATATTTCTTGGTGACCCAGTATGGTCTGAAACGTTTTGTTTCTCAGGACATTTTTTAACATAATCCCTTCAAATCCAGTCTACACCGGTTTGTCGTAATCTACATAACGGACTTTGGACTGCGCATGTCAGATGCATTGGAGACCGGCAAGACATCGCCATTTTCTTGTTGTAGAATCAAGTATTTTCAAGTCTACTACGATGTCCTCCAAGTTCAAGTTTTACTTCGTGATCAAGAAAGTACCATCGATATGATTTTCTACAGTTTTTCATCTGAATGGGACCATGGATTTAGTTGGTGTTCTTGCTCCACCATTGTCTACATGCAGCGTTGATGCTGATCAAGCTTCGTGTCTGTTCGGAGCATTATCAGATCAGTGGCTATATTGTGCAATTTTGTGGTCCTGTGCATGTGGTGTGAGCCTTTTTCTTTCTCTTTCTGCTCGGTTTATGTCTATTTGTCTTTTAGCGGGTATGGTTGGTTGGTGATCTGGTGCTAGAGACCCATGTCATTGTAAGATGACCTCACACCAGATGTGTCTATAGGTTTGTTTGCAGTTCTCAGCCAGTGAAATTTCCAGTTTGAGTATCTCACCGATGTTTCTTTTCACTGCTTGTTTACTGTAACTTTGATTGGTAGCTGTGTTGTTTCGCTTTTTTGAATTGTGCTTTCATGATCTTATCATTGTCTTCTACTTAGTTTTAAAGTCATTCTTGTTTGTGTTGTCGGTCTAATCTTTCCTGTCACTTGTTTTATACAGATTTATGTCTATACACTGTCTCAGGTCCTGTATTGTCTTTTTCATAGCAATAAGTTTGTTCTATTTGCTGTTTTTCCTTTAGTTTTCCATTTGCATTTTTCTTTTTTCTTGATGCTGTTGTCTACTGTTCTTTCCCATTGTACTTGTCTAACTCCATTGATAAAATCTTTTCTTTTGTGTACATTGTTATTGCTATTTTTTTTCACAATACATTGCATAATTAGGGCTCAGTTATATTACTAAGTTAATTGCACTAATATTAGTGTAAAACAACCAGCCATTTATTTCACATACAGTGACTAAGTAAGTGATTTCATTGCACAATATGGCTACTTTTGATTATTTTGTCAAACAAGGCAAGGCATTTGGATTGGAAGGTGAGGCTTTAAAAAGGATTTTGCCATGACTGAGTATGCCAAGGCCAAGGAAGAGAAAATTAGAATTGAACAATTGGAGGAGAAAAAGCGAATTGAACACTTACAATTGGAGGAGAAGAGGAGAGCTGAAGAGCTCACTACTCAAGAAAGAATAGCTAAATTCATTCAATCATAACCCTCCACTCCCAAAGGAGCATAGGCCATCAACAAACACATGCCAAGTCCTCCTGTCACGTCCCAACATCTCAAGTTCTTTCCATGTTCTCCTCATCATTTTCACCTGTTTCCAACTCCCTTCTCCGTGTGCTTCTTGGTCTACCTCTGCCTCTCTTGCTCTGGGGATTCAAGAACAAGGACTGCCTTGTAATGCTATCAACAGGTTTCCTCAGCGTATGTCCTATCCATCGCCATCGTCGTCTTCTCGTCTCTTCTTCCACTGGCACTTGTCTAGTTCTTGTCATCAGTTCCATGTTGGTAACTGTTACGCACAGATTCTTTTGTAGGCAATATATATATATATATATATATATATATATATATATATATATATATATATATATATAGAAAAATATCTACCTGTCTGGTGGAACACTTCATTTGATAGTCAAAGGTACATAACTCTTGATTAAGTTGATGTTACATTTTATTATGTTTGTTATCTTCTCTTGGGTCTTAACCTGGCGGATGAATATGAGATTTACGTCAGGTTGTTTCCTTGTTTGGACAGAACAGATCGGTCTTTCTTGGAATGTTTATAACCTGAGTTGATGTTTATTCTCTGTCCATTTAAAGCGATTTGGTCTTGTATCTTTGTTGGGTTGTGTCCAACATCGGCCCATCTTGAGTTGAACTCTGGGGTCATGCGCTTCTGCGCATGTGTCGAATTTAGGTTGTTGAGAGAGACTTCCGTGATGATGGATCCTGAGTTGCTGAGCGGACAGACAGGTCCGAAGTTTTGTCTCTGTGGATAATTCTGGGGAATGAGATATTCTCTCTGTATGACTATCATGTCAGTGATTCTCCCCAATGTTCATTCTTTACGCCAAGGGATGGCGTGTGCTATTTGCTAGTGTGATTTTTCTAGGACAATAAGGTAAAAAAAGACATTTACTGAACCTTTTCCTATGCCTAGATGTGCAGACGTGCTATCGTCTGCCCATATGAGTGATTGACTATGTTAAGACAACATTTTTCCTAGCAGCACTCTGTATTTGATGTACGCAGCACCAATTATAGGATATTCAGAGTCCAATATATTTATATCATGAACAGAGCCCTTTACTTGTGCTCTATTATACATCTTCGCTGGTGAGTGAAGCTCACCGCAGATAGGACTGTTTTGGATCCCGCCTTTGCCTAGCGGAATATTGATCAGAGAACAGGGATGCCTTACTATCTAGAGAACAGGGATGCCTTACTATCTGATGATGATACAGAGACCTGTCTACTATTGAAATCCACTACTGGTGGTTTAAGATTGTCGTCATATAAGCCTGCTAATTGCAGCCGGTAATTCTTCAACAGAAGAGGTTCTGTCAGGGAACCATTGTTTGTGTATACCTATATTTGGAAGCATTATCTGATGCGATCAGTCAGTTAGGCCTGAGATTAAATGCAACTAGAACCCTGAGTGACTGTCTACTAACGTTCTGTTGTATCCACATTCAATACGAATGCATATTTGATGTCGTAGACCATTTTCAAGCATGCAATGTTTTGCCAACCTGTTCAAGTGACTGTATCTGTGATGTTAGAGTGCGTCCATTATTAAATGTATGCAACGTCATCAGTAGTCTACACTTTATTGACTTCTAGCTGTGATAGAGTGAGTGATTTGTCAACTTAACAGAACTGTACACCCTCATCATGTGACATATTCTTTCCAGAACGTTGTCTCCATTACAGCTGCTCTGAACGCATCATGATTCTGGGCAAGTCGACCTGCATCAGCCAAAGACAAGTTCAGACTCTCTGTGATGTCCTGGGTCCACCGTCGTCTAGGTCGACCCCTTCCCCTTTTTCCAGGGACCATGCCTTCCATCACTGTTTTTTCCAGACTATTATGTCTTTTTATATGACCGAAAAATTTCAGCTTCCTTATTGCGATGGTTTTTAGTAGCCAATGTTCCTGTATGTTTAGTGAGTGCAGTACTTCTCTGTTGGTCTTTTTTTCTGTCCAGGGTATTCTCAACATCCTTCTATATTCAGATTAGCCATTATGGATTTCTTGGCATTGTACATCCAGTAGTTTGCCATTGCTTTCTGGATGGTTCTGGCCGCTTACCATTACAGTCCATGGTGCGCCCTCAGCCCGATACCAGGCCTTTCCAACTCCTGCCCTAGAAGCCGTTGTCAAAATATTATTGATCATCCGCCCGTTCGGCCAGCAGTTGTGTGTACTGTTTAAGGGGGACCTCCCATTCGCGTAAATTACATCTACACTCTCACTCTATGTCAACACTGTCCCTTGTCAGCGCCTCGACACTTGACGAACAAGGTGACCTAAATACCAAACACTGTGTCGGAACAAGTTGACCATTCTACTGTGTGCCCAGCTCTAACAGTGGCATACAAGTAACACTGGGATTGACACACAACACCACAATACATTCATTCTACATCAAGAGATCATTCATCTATGTGTCCAGTATAACCTTATCAGTAACCTTATACCATTTTAATCCCTCTATTCTACGCAAGCACCCATTTATGAAAGTCTATAGCTTTTTGGTTGTTGTCTTTCTTGTTCTCCATGTCTCAGAACCATACAATAGGACTGACTTCACATTTGAGTTGAAGACTCTTATTTTCGTGTTGGATCCAATTTCTCTTGATCTCTATATATTTCCCAATACAATGAAAGCTCCTCTTGCTTTTTGTATTCTTATTTTGATATCACTGTCTGTCCCTCCAACTTTGTCTATATTGCTGCCAAGATGTGTGTATGATTCTACATCTTATATTGATGCTTCTTCAAGTTCAACCCTGTTATCATTTCCTGCATTTATTCTCATTATCTTTGTCTTTTCGCTGTGTATTTTTAGACTCAATTGCTGTGACCTCTCATCGAGTGTTTTCAATTTATCCTGCATCTGATTACGGTTATGGGACAGAAGAGCCAAGTCATCAGCAAAATCCAGATCATCCAACTGCTTAGTCAGAGTCCACTGGATTCCATTTCTGTTGTGTGTTGTCGATGTTCTCATAACCCAGTCTATTGCTAGTAAGAAAAGAAATGGAGACAAGAGGCATCCCTGTCACACTCCTGTTCTTATCCAAAACGGTTCTGTAAACTGTCCTTCATGAAGAACTCTGCATGTCATGTCTTCATATGTATTCTTTATTAAATTAATGATCTTCAGGGGAACTCCATAATGCCTCATCAATTTCCAAAGTGAATCTCTGTCCACTCTGTCAAATGCCTTTTCGTAGTCCACAAATCCGATGTATAGTGGTGAATTCCATTCCAGACTTTGTTCAACTATTATTCTCAAAGTGGCTATCTGGTCTGTACAGGATCTGTTTTGTCGAAAACCTGCTTGTTCATCTCTTAGTTTCTTGTCTATGGACTCTCTCGAGGATAATCCTGTTTAATACTTTTCCTGGCACTGATAGTAACATTATTCCTCTATAATTTGTGCACTCTTGTAAATTTCCCTTCTTAGGCAACTTAACCAGATATCCTTCCTTCCATTCTGCTGATATCTCTTCTTTTTCCCACACTTTACCAAGTAATTTATATAACATCTCTGTAGCCGTGTCAATATCTTCTTTGATAGCCTCTGCTGGAATGCCATCAGGTCCAGACGCTTTTCCATCTCTTAGAAGCTTTATGGCTTTCTTTATTTCTTCCTTCGTTGGTCTTTCACCGTTAATTTGTAGCCCTTCTTCTGCTGGCTGGATGTCAGGGGGGTTATGTGGAGCTGGTCTATTGAGAAGGCCCTCAAAATATTCTGTCCACCTCTTCATTTGCTCTTGTATATTGCTGAGCAGTTTTCCATTCTTGTCTTTTATGAGGCAGCTTGTTTGCTTGTATTTCCCTGTCAGCTTCTTTGTGCTGTTATACAGTTCTCTCATATTTCCTTTGGCTGCAGCATCGTTGTCATAAATTTTGATAAGATAGGCCTGAGATATTTATGGTCCCGTACAAGCAGAGGTGATAGTGATAGCTATGTGAGAGGAAGGTGTAAGAAATAGTTTCTGTTTTACTAGGGTGGTGATAGTGTAAGAGAAAGGACAGTCTTGGATTGAGTAATTGCTCTAATCCAGCTTATCTTTTACGACTCTATTTAAATTCAGACGCACTTTCTCACTTGGTACAGATTCAAATTACACTACACTCACGTATCCACAATTTTGGGACAGAAATACGTACAGACGTGAACACAGATAAATTATGGATCACATATAAGGGCCGGGGTTTGACCAACACTATCTCATAAGGTTTATTATTATGTTTATTCTCACTAGAAAATATCATAACATCAAGAAAATCATTTACATCAATGAATTATAGTTTACAGACAAGAAATTACTTACTTACTTAGTCGTTCCCCTTCTACCGTGAGGTGTAGAGGTTTGGAAGAGAGAGCGCCAGACTATCCTGTCAGCTGTCTTCCTCCTGGCCTGGTTCCATTCTAGTCCTTGGGCCTTCAAAGTTTGTCTAATGTTGTCCTCCCAGCGGACTCTGGGTCGTCCTAGGGGTCTGGATCCCTGGCTCTTTGTTTCCCATGCTTGTCGTGGTAGCCGATCTTCTCCCATTCTGCAGACATGGCCAAACCATCTTAGTTGGGACTGTTCTACTTGGGTCTGCAGGAGGTGGGATTTTAGGCCTTGACGTATCGTCTGGTTGTGGACCATGTCTCTTCTTGTTACTTCAACCACCTTCCTCAGATACCTCATTTCTGAGGTTTGGATCTGGCTTTCATGGGTTGTAGTCATTGCCCATGACTCGCATCCATATGTCAAGACTGGGACATAGGTGGAGCGGTATACAACCATCTTCGTTTTCTTACCAACATCTCTCTTGCTGAGGAATCCTCGATTTACGGCCTGAAAAAGTCTCCCAGCTGCTGCTTTTCGAGTGGCCAACTCTTCTTTGATACCTCCCTTTCGGTCTATAATAGCTCCGAGATATTTAACGTCGACCTGCTCCAGGACCTGTTCTCCCAGCTTAATCTGATGTCTTCTTTCTTCTCGTGATATCACCATGGATTTTGATTTAGAGCTACTTATGACCATACCTCTCTTCTGTAGCTCTTCCTTCCAGACTTGCAAGTTGGATTGGAGATGTGCCTCTGATTTAGCAATCAAGGCAACATCATCAGCAAATGCCAGCTCTGAAATACAGACCTGTCTCATCTTCCAGTACCCCACTGAATACTTTCTTGTTCTCTCCTTACATG
Organism: Oreohelix idahoensis; assembly: GCA_024509875.1. Taxonomy (NCBI): domain Eukaryota; kingdom Metazoa; phylum Mollusca; class Gastropoda; order Stylommatophora; family Oreohelicidae; genus Oreohelix; species Oreohelix idahoensis. The sequence goes on along the minus strand of JAMPIV010017714.1, from coordinate 91,870 downwards.
ACTTGATAACATCGTCCATGAGGAGTATGAAAAGATAAGGTGACAGGATATCACCTTGTCTTACACCAGTGGTGGTCCTGAACTCTTCTGACTTATGGTTTGCTGTCCTCACATAATTTCTGCAAGACTTTTAGAAGCTCTGTATTAGCATGAATCAGAGGTGCTGGAATGTTCTTCCTTGCCAAACAGTCCCAAAGTTTGCTCCAGGGGACCCTGTCAAATGCCTTTTCCAGATCTATGAAACAAAGATGGATCTCTCTTATACTCAAGGGCCTTTTCACTCAGCTGTCTGAGTGTGAAGATTAGGTCTTGAGTATTTCGGTTTGCTCGGGATCCACACTGGACCTCATCCAGTTGTGGTTCAGCTAGGCGTCGGAGTCTCTGCTCTAGGATTCTAGAATAGATTTTACCAGGGACACTGAGAAGGGATATGCCTCTATGGTTTCCACATTGTCGATTGTCACCCTTTTTGAAAATTGGTGTTATGATGGCAATCTCCCAGTCCTTTGGTATGGTCTTGTTGCACCACGCCGCCTGTAGAACTCTTAAGAGTAATAGGTCGCCTGATGCTCCCATGTACTTAACCATTTCTGGTGTTATACCATCATGCTCTGCTGCTTTGCCCATCTTGATTTTCTCCAGTGCTGCCTTCAGTTCTTCCATCTTTATGTCATCTTCATCACCATTTGTTTTCTCTTCTGTGCTAGTGGTTATCATTTCTGATGCTTGACCGTGCTCACCATCAAGAAGTTCTGAGAAATATTCTTTTCATCTTTCCATTACTTCCTTCGGGGCAGTAAGCAATTTGCCTTGCTTGTCCTTTATAAATTTGAGAGGGCATTGTTTTTCCTTCCTCATGTTCTTTAGGGTCTTATAGAACAATTTCTGGTTTTCTTGCACATCTTTTTCTAGCTTTTCTCCAAATTCTTCCCAGGACTTCTGTTTTGCTGCTAGCACCTTGTTCTTTGCTTCTGCTCTGAGTATCACATATTCTCTATATTTCTCTATTTGTCCTGCTGTGTTTTTAGCTCCTAAGTATTGTTTCCATGCCATTTTCTTCTCTCTTATTTTCTCTTTGACTTCCTCTGTCCACCAAGGTGTCATCTTTCTCTTGTTCCCAAGTCGGACTTCACCACATGCTTCTGCAGCAGCTGTCTTTATGATGTCCTTGAATTTAAGCCACAGGGTTTCCAAGTCATCAGGTTGTTCTTCTGTGTTTCTCACCGCTGTAGCAAAAAGCCCCTGATATCTGGTCTTAATTTCTGGCTCTCTCAGCTTGTAGCTCCTAATGCTCATTTATTCCGTTCGTTTACTTGGTTTCTTGCGTGATGCTGGGCAGTTCCTAGGCTGAGCAACTCTTTCAGTTGTTCTTTTGATTGTAAGCAGGTAGTGATCACTTCCAATCTCTGGCCCCCTCCAGACTCTAGCATCCCGGACATATTTGAATGAGTTTTTTCCTAACAATGGCATAGTCGATCACTGACTTCTCATTCTTTGTTGGTTCACACCTAGTGTATGCATGTATGTGCTTATGGGGGAACTTTGTGTTGGTAATGATCAGATTCTGCTCACTGCAGAATCTAAGGAGTCACTTTCCATTGTCATTGAGAGTATCTTCTCCATATCTTCCGATAACTCCACCCCATCTAGCATGGTCATTTCCAACTCTGGCATTGAAATCTCCAAGCATGATAATTTCATCTAGGCAGTCATCCACTGTCCTTTGAAGCAGCTCAAAGAATTCCTCCTTGACCTCTGCTCTCTCATCCTCATTTGGCCCATACACTATGACCAGGTTGACTATGGTTTCTCCTTCTTTCAGTTTTACAACCATAATGCGCTCCGAGACAAAGTTCCATCCCTTGATACTATCTTTCTGGTTTTTGGCCACAATGCAACCCACGCCCCATTTAGCTCTTTCAGATGTAGGTACACCACTGTATAGCAGCGTGTTGCCATCGAGATCCATGACTCCTTGTCCCTTTTTCTTTGTTTCCGTAATAGCCAGGATTTCTAGTTTTCTTTCCTCATCTCTTCCACCAGCTCCTCTTCTTTCCCATTTATACTTCTTGTGTTCCAAGTTCCATAAGTCGTAGTCCGTTCCAGTTCGTCGCCTTTAGAATCAGTCTGGTTTTCTCTCTTATATTACTCGTAATCATAGTTTAAAGCAAACAGGTGATTGGCCTGTTGTGCCTTTGCATGGTGGAGGGGCTGCCTCCTTACGGCCTCCATGCAGGCCGCCCTCCTCCTTTTTCAGCCGGGCTTGGGACCGGCCTAGGCGGAGTTCAGACAAGAAATTAAAAATATAATCTAATAGACCCTCCCTCTTGTTTAGGGAAAAACTAGGAAAGATCCCAACAGAGGAAATTAACCCAAAAAGATCAAAATGATTAATGGGGGGGGGGGGAGACAGAGAATAGTCAGGATGGGTAAAGACTAAGTCCTTAATTTAACCTATCCGTGAACGCTCAGATTAGTGAGAGATAAATAAAAGAAGATTGGTAGGTTATTAGTAACATAAGAAAATAAGTTTCGTTCTTTCCGTTCACTCACTACGCTGCATACATTCTATGGAATTAAACACTATCATGTATTGAGACTATTCAGTCATGTTCATGGTCAATTTCAGCCCCAGACTCCCCGGTTTTTGCTGACTGCTATTTTACCAGGAGTCAATGAAATTGATGCGTTAGTATTGTCCAGGATATTCCTATTTTCACTGCAGGTATAGATTTGGAATAAGTTTTTTCTATGTGGTGGCACTCTGCCATCACCAGTGTCAATACCTTGTCAAGGTATGGCGGCTTGCGTACCCTGATTACCCCCAGAGCTATGCCAGCGGGAGTTTTACTCCTGGAAGGTTCTACCAAGCTGGACAGGTTTGCGCGGGCAGGGGTCAGACGAAAGCAGACACCCTGGTCCTCCAGGTTGGGGGTTTTAGCATAGGGCTGACACCCCTGTCTATGTAAAAAAAAATTGAAGTTACGGAAACGATAACAAATAAACAAACTTTGCTGCGGGACGGACATCCGGAGTCTGAGGCTTGTATGACTGTCAGTGGTGAAAGCCGAAAGGAAGCCACTGACATGAGAACGGACGTCCTGACCGCAAAACATGATACAAGAATAGGAATTTGGAATGTCAGGACAATGAATGAGACGGGTAAACTAAAACAGGTCACGGCAGAAATGAGAAACTATAGGTTACACATTCTAGGGATAAGCGAGAGCAGATGGACAGGGGCAGGAAAAGTTAAAACAGGAGAAACAGTACTTTACTCTGGAAGAGAGAATGGACAGCACAACGAAGGTGTAACCATTATTTTACAGAAAGGAATAGAAAGGACATTACTGGAATGGAAACCCATCAACAACAGACTGATAAGATTAAGATTGAGAGGTAGATTCACCAATAATACAATGCTATGCACCAACGAATGACAGCGATGAAGAGGTCAAGGATGAATTCTATCAACAACTGCAGAAAGAAATGGAAGACACACCTAGATATGATCTTATTATAGTAATGGGAGACCTCAATGCGAAAGTTGGTACACGCAATACATATAATGAAAGAGTAATGGGGAAATGCAGCAGCAGAACATCAAACGAAAATGGGGATAAATTAATAAGTTTCTGTAGTATTAACCTGGTCATTGGAGGAACACTTTTCCCACATAAAGAAATTCACAATTTAACATGGGAATCACCAAATGGTCGGGACAGAAACCAGATAGACCACATCATGATTAACGGTAGATGGAGACATGCATTACAAGATGTGAAAGTAAGAAGAGGTGCAGATGTGGGAAGTGATCACCATTTAGTAGTAGCAAAACTGAAAGTGAAACTAAGAAGGGCTGGACCAATTGTAACTACACAGAAAAGGTTTGACATCAGCAAATTGAAGGACCCCCTTACCAGAAAAGCTTTTGCGGCTGACATAAAGAAACGATATCAATTTGCCAAAAGTCAGGAAAAGACATTGACTGATGATATAGACCAGAAATTCAACACCATTTCAACAATATATAAGGAAAGCAGCAAATCATGCTTGGAATTCCAGAAAAGGAAGAAGCAAGACTGGATAACACCAGAAACATTAAACACCATAACACTGAGAAAGGAAATAAAAAGAAAGAAAACAGAAGCGAAGTCCCCCAGGTTAAAGCAACTATATAGCGAACAGTACAGTCAGCTGGACAAGGAAGTTAAATGTCAAACCCAAGCCAACAAAAGGAATTTCCTAGACGATCTTGCAAGACAGGCAGAAGAGGCAGCACTGAGAAATGAACAAAGCACAGTATACAAAATAATTAAATTCATCAGCGGAAAACGAGGTGCAAACAATATTACATTAGTAAGAGATAAGCAAGGAAATCTCATCACGACAGCAGAGGGACAGGAAACAAGATGGGCAGAGCACTTCAGAGAAACTCTGAACAGGGAACCACCAGAGACACAATTGAATGTTCCTGAGGCTGAAAACGATCTAGATGTAAATACAGACATTCCACAAAAAGAAGAAATCATCACAGCAATCAAAGGGTTAAAGAACGGAAAAGCTCCTGGCCATGATAACTTAAATGCAGAGCTATTTAAGACAGACCCTGAGCTAGCAGCAGAACTATTAGAACCACTATTTGCACAAGTGTAGAAAACGGGGACAACACCATCAGAGTGGAACAAAGGAATAATTGTCAAATTGCCCAAGAAGGGAGATCTTGCAGACTGCAATAATTGGAGAGGAATCACTCTTCTCTCAGTTCCCAGCAAAATACTAGGCAGGATAATTATACAGATAATTTCAAAAGCAGTAGACCACAAACTGAGAAAAGAACAAGCAGAATTTAGAAAGAACAAAAGATGTGTAGATCATATATTCACTCTCACGAACATTATAGAGCAGTGCTCAGAATGGCAAAGACAGCTGTACATTAATTTCGTTGATTTTGAAAAGGCTTCTGACAGCATACATAGGGACAGTTTATGGAAAATACTGAGGGCTTATGGAATTCCAAGCTGCATAGTGTCAATCATAAAAAGCCTCTATGCCAACTTTACGTGTAGTGTTGGGCAGAGCAACCTAACCTTTGAGGTGAAGACAGGAGTACAACAGGGATGCCCCTTATCAACCACTCTATTTTTAACAGTCATAGACTGGGTGATGCGCCAGACAACAGAGGGCAGTCCAAGAGGAATAAGATGGACTACATTTTCTACATTGGAAGATCTGGAATGTACAGATGACATTGCACTACTAGCACATTCACATCAACACATCCAGGAAAAAACGGATAGGCTTAATAAGTTTAGCCAGCAGGTGGGCTTGAACATCAATTTAAAGAAGTCAGAGGTCATGACGCTCAATGTGAGCAACCCTGAGCCCATATCAGTAAGGAATCAGCAACTGGTACAGACAGACACCTTCACATACCTAGGATGCATAGTAACACCAGACGGCGGGGTAGGCAAAGACATCAACATCAGAATGAATAAGGCAAGAACAGCCTTTTTTAGCTTAAACAACATCTGTAAGTCCTCTCAATACAGCACAAGCACAAAATTAAGATTATATCAGAGCTGTGTGCTTTCTGTGCTTCTCTATGGTGCGGAATGCTGGAGAGTTACAGAGAAGGAAATGTCGAAATTGTCCTCTTTTCACACAACATGCCTAAGAAAAATTCACTGAATCTTTTGGCCAAATACCATCACCAACCAAGATCTGCTTACTCGGAGCAAGCAAGAGGACATGCACACCATCATAGCTGGCAGACGCTGGAGCTGGGTTGGCCATGTCCTCAGAAGAGACCCCGATGTCATCACAAGAACAGCTAGGCTTTGGACCCCTGAAGGAAAACGAAAGAGAGGCCGACCAAAAACAACCTGGCGGAGGACTGTGGAGGCTGAGATGCAAAGAATGAACCAGAGTTGGGGCACTGTACGAAGGATGGCAGCCGACCGAGCAAAGTGGAATCAACTTGTTGTTGCCCTACAAGACGCCACTAGGCATGATGGCCACTGACTGCTTTGACGGTCGGCGGCTAAGGATCAAAGAAGAAGAATGTGGTGACACTGTCCTGGGAATTAATATGTTAATATATTGTTCCAGTGTGGTCTAGCCTCAGGGGGCTGTGACTCTATGTGATGTGATAAGAAAAATGTTAAATGATAATAATCGGCTATTCGTTTAGGTGATGGCCAAGTATGAACAGTGAGTTCTCTTGAATATATCCGATGAAAAAAACTCCTGTCATGGGTCAGATAAAAGAGCACAAAGTTTCTGCCTCAGCAGACTGATAATAGATATATATATATGAAAAAAAAGTTGTATTCTGGGAATGTCCCGTTCCAGTTAAAATTTATAATTATTGTGTTTTTCTAGATTTGACCTCTCGTCATAAATGGAGAAGGTGGACCGCACAGGGGTCACAACATGAAGATGGTTACACCAATAATTTCTGGAGGCTGATAGGAACATCAGACCGTAAAACCGCTGGATCGCAAGGGTTATGACCAGCCTAGATTATATTGGAAGAAAATACAAACGGTTTAACAATATTATCAATATCCTAATCTAACACACGTAGTAGGTATGACCTGTTAAGCACTCCGTTATTAAATTAAAAACCCACAAGTGTCTAGCTAATCTCATCGCTTTTAACCCGAGATATGAACACTAGTCACTTAGAATTTACACATTATGAAATAGAAATAAATTGCGTTCTCTAAATTATCCACCGCCTAGTGTCTGTTAATTTATTTAAAACATCTCTTACTTGGGAAATAGCGAGTAATTAAATTTACGTTTACAGTGGGTAAAATTTGCTATACGTTATTTAATTAACACAGAAAAAAACCCAGTGAAATATAATGGAAACACTTTAACAATTAAATCACTCAAAATTCTAATATATTTATTACCGCAGCACAGAAAAAATGAATTAATCTCCACGTTTATAAGTGATCCAAATTGTGGTATGGCTCTTATAATGCGAGCTAGGTACTTTCTTCAAAATCTCTGGCGCTACTGATAACTGAATTTTAAGAGATGCCTATATATATGAAATGGGTAAAAAATTGGTATCTCGTGCGAGATTTCACGCCTCTGCTCGGATTTTGGGAAAATCTGCGGTCGATTCCTGAATGAAAGCTTATTTTCACACTTTCGCCGACCGCTCATTCGTTTCACTAGCGAGCGGGCGCGTGTTAGGTCCCTTCTCTCGGTGAGCAAATTGCGTCCCTTGGAGCATGAACAAAGGGATGAAGTTGGTAAAAGTAGTTATCGCTCCTTTCTGCATCCGCTTAATTCCCCCTTTATTCTGTAATTACTGACCTGTTCTCTTTTTAGGAAACTACAAAAACCGTTGCCTCCCCCCCCCCCGTGTTTCAGGGACATGTCGCTGACGTGATGTTGTAATCTGACAGCAGGCAAATCCCCTTTGGCCTTCCCCTTTTAAAGGAAAGACAGAGCTATGAATAGCTGTATTATAGCGCTTGAAACAAAGACATGTAGGCGTGGCTAAACTAGGAATCAGACAGATGGCGAAAGGCATGGCTTTTTGTGCGATAATCCGTGCATGCTAATTAGAGAAGCGGGTGGGAAACCACGTTGAGCGATTTGATTGAAAAAGAGTGAGGGGTGCCGGTGAGGGTAAAGTGTACCGATCAAGGTGCTCGATTTTCATCTGTCACACTTGCCAACTCCTCTATAATCTTCCTCTTGTCTCTTTTTAAACTTCTTTTTACTTCCTTGTTTGCTTCTGTGTACACTTCTTGAGCCTTGGCTTTGAAACTTCTGGTTTTGCTTGTGTTTAAATCTGCTTTCTTGTATTTTCTGTCTTTTATCTTATTGATGGTTTCTGTTGTTATCCATGCTTTTTGTTGTCGTTCCCTTTTCCACAGTATTTCTTCACATGTCTCATTCCATACCTGTGGTGGGGCGCTGTTTGAATATATTGTGGGTTCGTTTTTATTATTTCAGATAAATTGCTACCCCTGTCCACAGTTCAAGTATATGTTGATTATGTTAATGTATATTTGATTACTCCTGCTGTTGTTTCATAATAATGCTCGTTATTCTGTTACGTCCAGGGTGACCCAACGATTATAGTTTTATTCCATACTCAACAACATACATGTGGGTTCTTTAACTGACCCAATCACCAATGACGAACTAAAACAGTCTTCCTTTTTAACGAACTCGACATCCTTTAATAACGTATATTCCTTGTAGCATACAGAAGCGTTCGTCAAGATTAATCCTTAATTACCAAACCTCATCAATACAGTATTAATCATATGCCAAGAGTATTCCTCCTCTTGTACAAACCACATCCATTTAGAAAGGTGAACACTTCGCAATATGTTCCCAATGGAACTTACAAGAAAACACAGCGGCCACAAAGCTCAAGGTTTTTTCTTAACACCTTGGCCATACACATTATAAACATCTCTTTTCTCTCATTTTCCGGTGCGCTTCATTTTCAATATTCCAAATAGTGCCGCATTTATCAGCACTGACTCAAACTCAATAAATCCAACATGTGGTGTGCATGGGCAGACACCACATATTACCCCCCTTGCGCGCTACTGGAAACTGCAGGTTTCCAGGCCATCATTAACTATATTTAACTATAATGATAAAAAGGAAAATCAAATTCAAGCAAAGAGTGAAATGATATCACGATGAGTGAAATGCAGTTAAAATATGTGGCAACAACTTGTGAGCAACATATTAATGCTACGAAAATATCGCTATATAATCTACCTATCAATTGATTATGAACATAAATAATGTTTGTTGTCACTTCCTGTACCCAGGACAGTTACGTATTTCAATGTATTACTCTCGACAGAGTATCAGCGATTACATTATTATGTCCTTCTATATGGACGATATCAAAGTCATACGCTTGCAACTGCAATGCGAATCTCGTAAGTCTTGCACTTGGTGATTTACAGGTTTGGAGATATGTTAACGCTCTCTGATCTGTCATTATAGTAAAATGCGTACCTACCACATACTTTTGAAGTTTATTCAAAGTCCATACTATACCCAAAAGTTCTCTGTCGAAAATAGAGTATTTAGATTCGGCTTCCGACAGTTTCCTACTCAAGTAGTAAATCGGATGAAACTTGCCATCAAAACTTTGTCCCAAACACCCGCCTATTGCATGGAGCGAAGCATCTGTTACAACAGTAAATGATCTTTTTAAATCTGGCAGTCTTAATATAGGATACTGTGAAAAATGAGTCTTAATGTTTTGTAATGCATGGTTACATTGTTCTGTCCAAACTACTTTGTTAGGCATACCTCTTTTAGTTAGATCAGATAAGACAGCAGTCAAAGACGAGAACCTTGGAATAAACTTGTGGTAAAAATTCACCAATCCTAATAGACTCCGTACTTGCTTCTTTGTAGTTGGAATTGTAAGATCAAGTATGCGTTTTAAATTAGATTCATCAGGCTGTATTACATGTCTGCCAATTTTGTGTCCTAGAAATGAAATTTCATTGAATCCAATTTCTATTTTGGATGGACGGGCTGTGAGATTGTGTATTCTTAGTGTCAGGAGTAAAGATTGTATACCATCTACATGCTCTTCCCATGTGTCATGAAACATGCAAATATCATCTATATAAGATATTAGGTCAGAACGGTTCCCAAATACTCGACGCATCATCCGTACAAAAGTTGCAGGTGCATTTTTGAGCCCAAAACACATGACATTGTATTGGAACAAACCCTTCGCTGTTGCAAATGCCGTCAACGGTTTACATTATTCGGTCAAAGGGATCTGCCAATACCCTTTTGATAAATCGAATTTGCTAAAGAAAGTAGCAGAAGCTAAATGAGATAGCAAGTCCTCCAGCACAGGCATTGGTTCAGAATCTGATATCGTGACTTTATTTAGTCGACGGAAATCAATGCATATACGAATGGATTTGTCTTTCTTCCGTACTGCCACCATCGGAAAACAAAATGGAGAATCTGATGGAGAGATTATCCCCATTTTCAACATATTGTCGACCTCGCTGTCAACCTGCTCTCTGATATGCAAAGGAATTGCATACGGTCGTAACTTAATAGGAGTGGGATCCGATAATTTTATTTCGTGAGACATAATGTTAGTTCGTCCAGGCAGATCAGATAATACATCTTCAAAAGATTTCATAGATTGAGAATCTGATTCTTCTGATCTGAAGGTAAATCGTTACAAATGATTACATCCTTCCAAGTTTCAGAGGCTTGGATAGGTACCACAGGAAAATCAAGCGGTACATCCGCGAAACTAGTTGCTACTTCATCAACTAAAGCAATAGATGCCAGATGCGGAGATTGATTTGTGATAGATTCCCAAATATGTTTGAGTGGAAGAGGTCGAGAAATGTACGGTTGTAACATGTTAGTGTGGAATGTTTTTTCTTTTACCCCTAATGTCGATGATGTAATCTACGTCGGTTTTCTTACCCACAACTTTAAAAGGACCTTGCCACGTAACCAACAAATGATCACCTTTAAGTGGCAAGAGAACAAAAACTTCATCGTTAATCGATAATGATGTTAATCTTCTATCACGATTAATACGCGACCGAGTCTTATATTTTGCTAATTCTGATGCTTCCGTCGCGATTTCACATGCGTCCACAATGCATTGGCGTAGATCTGTGACATATTGGTGACTAGATTTCGTAATCGTATTATCATCATTTGTTATCACCAAATCATGTAAGATAGACATTGGTCCTCTTGGATTAGCCCCGAAAACTAATTGAAATGGTGAGAATCCGGTTTGACGATTAGGAACTTCTCTATACGCAAAGAGAACCGCTGGTATCAACCGGTCCCAATCATGGGGAAACATTGTTGTTACTTTGCCCAACATCTGTTTTAATGTAGAATTCCAGCGTTCTACAACTCCGTTTGATTGCGGATTTAATCTGGCACTCAATGTATGACGGATGTGAAGCACATCACAAATTTCCGAGAACATACCTGAAGTGAATTGCGTGCTATGATCTGACAGAAGCTCTTCAGGAAATCCGATACGTGAAAATATCGATAATAATGCATCAGTCACCGACATTGTTGTTATGGACTTAACAGGTATGGCTTCAGGCCATCTGGTGCATAGATCGATACACGTTAAGATGAAGAGGAATCCTCTGGATGATAACACCGGAAGAGGCCCGATTATGTCGACAGCCATCTTATAAAAAGGACGCACAGAGATATCTGTGGTCTGTAGGGGTGCAAACTGATGCGCACCCTTCCGTGCAACTCCCTGACAAACAGTGCATGATTTACAAAACGTTGCGACGTCCTTATGAACCCCTGGCCAAAAAAAATGTGCCATCAATCTATAAGCTGTGCGGGCAATCCCCATATGACCCGCAAAAGGAACATCATGTGCATTAGATAAAACTAGTGATCGAAATGACGTAGGTACTACAATTTGTCTGAGTACTGAAGAATAATTGTCAAAACAACGTATCAAAATATTGTCATGAAATTGATACCAATGTCTGGCATTATTTGTCTGTGTAATAGTTTTAGCCGTAGCTAAAGTGAATAAACGTCCCAAAGAAGAGTCATCTTTTTGTTGGTTAATGAATGCATTTTTATCTATGTAATGACTTGTTGTCATGTGTGGGATATTATTGCTATCATTAAGTTCATTTGCTTCTGCAACCAACTGTGCTCTAGTAGTCACAGCATTGGATAAAGAAAGATATTCTCTTTCCCATGCAGAAATTTCATCAGTAGAACATTCTTTTATACCCTTTATGTTTCCCAAAATCAAGTCACAGCAAGGCTGGTTGAGAACACATACACGAACTTTCCCAGTAAAGAATGGCGTGGTAATTGTTACGTCGGCCATGGGATATACCTCTACCGTGCCTCCGAAAGTTATGCATTTCACTGACCTTCCAGTGAAACACGACGGAGGGATTAACGACCTTCTTATCCCGACAGTTGTGCAACCCGTGTCCCTTAAAATTTTAATTGGAGTGTTAAACAAAAACCCATTATGTAAAGTGAGAGTACCAACACCGTCATAAGATGACAACACTGGTAAGACATGTCCACATTTAAGCCGTGGTGTAGCTCCAGGTTGAAATAACATCTTACATTCTGTACAATTATTAGAATTTTCTAAATCAACGTTACACGCATTGGCGTGATTATTGGTTGAATGAATATCATTACTGACATTTCTATCTACCGTCTGACAAGCATTGGCTTGTGAGCGTGCTCTATTATGACTTCTAACGAAGTGAGATCTTCTGCGATCTGAAAAATTGTCTGAATGAGAATGTCCATTGTTGTACCTGTCATAATGGCCACCCCGCGGTGACAAATTATGATTGTCAGTATATTTGTTGTGTGAATACTGGTTATTTCGATACCATTGGTTATTGTTATAATTGTTGAAATTATGCCTGTCTCTACCCCGTGAAGGTGAGCGATTATGGTAAAAATTATATTTACCCCTATAGGATGTGTGATTATTTTCTCTATGATTATATCGTCTATCTAAACTACGAGTGCGCGATCTCCCGTGCGTCGCAGCACACGCAGTAGATGAGTCCAAGACTTTTGCTCTGCTCAATGACAAGTTTGGATGAGCAACGGAAAATTGTTGACCTAATTTTTCCATTTCCTCGATACTAGTCGGATTACGTTCTTGTAAGAATGATACAATATCCTGGTTTACCGAAGAAACAATTTTATCTCTTAATAAGAGATCACATAATCCTTCAAAAGTTTTAGGGATAGAAGCCTGTTCAACCCATCTTTGGAGACATAGTTTTATGGAGGAAACAAAATCCTCAAAATTTTTACCCTCTACCGGCAACATGGATCGAAACTTTTGTCTATAGCCTTCCTGATCCAGACCATATCTGAGTATAAATGCTGCCTTTACGACCTGAAAATCATGTCTTTTATCTTGGTCTATACCCAGATAGACCCCAACTGCATCACCTGTGAGGAGACCCGAAAAAACACCAGACCACGAATCTTTATCAATATTTAAGCAAGAGACTCTTTCCTGAAATCTTAATAAATAAAAACTTATATCGTCGTGAGGAGGAGAAAAGGGTGGTAGTCTTAAATTAAAATTAGGGGTTGTGATTGCCTTCTTCGATGAACCATTACTATCAGAATCATGGGAAACATGATGTTGTTGAAAACGAAGTTTCTCAACCTCAAAAGCTTTCTCCCTTTCAAATTTTGCCTCCTCGGCAGCAATTTCAGCTAAACGAATTGCCTTTTCATGTTCCATTTTCTCTCGTTCCGCAGCGATTTCTGCCATACGAATTCTTTCTTCCTTATTTGCTTTTTCTTGCGCCATAGAAAATTCCCTTTCTTCTCTTTCTTTTTCTCATTTCTTTCTCTTTCTTCTTTTGCCTCTGCTTTTTCATATGCAGTCAAAGCAAAATTTTTTAAAATATCACCTTCCATACTCAGTGCCTTTCCTTGTTTAATAAAATAGTCAAGAGTCGCCATAGTATACTAAGAAGTATAACTTTTATAAACAATAAATCAATATCTATGTTATCCTCTGCCTTACTTAGTCCATCACACTATGGGATAGTGTGTCTGATTGGTGTAGTCACAATGTGAATATATATATATATATATATATATATATATATATAATATATATATATATATGCATATATATATATATATATATATAACTATATCACTGCACAACTCACTTAGACGTGATATAATTATCGTGTATGATTATGCTTCTTGTTATCCACAAGAATCGTAGGATATATAACAAGCAATATTATTGTATTATAGTTGATCAATAAATAATGAATCATATGTATGCTTCAAAGGAAAATTATCACATGCCATGAATAACGAAAGACATGGATGGAAACAAAATAAGGAAACGACAAAATTGTAAATAGTCAAAAATTCTAAGACAAAAAAAAAAAAATTAAAGTTTCCACCAGTAATAAACGAGACAAAACGACAAATCACTTTTACCATTAATGTAAATTTTACAAAAGATAGCCAGGAAAGACCCACGCCAGACTAAATTTCCAAACAAAATTGAAATTTAAAAAAATACGACAAATCACAGCACAGCTAACACGCATGAAAGCCTTTATTTCAAACAGAGCGGTAATCACGACAGCACTAAATGCTGAATCCCTGAAAGAAATTAATGCAATCAACCTATAGAAATACGACACTGAAACGTAAAATGCCTCCTAAACAGTCGCCCGCAAGAGATAAAGAAAAGAAACATATAACACAAAAGAAGCGAGATTTGCCCAACAATGATAGGACCAACAACCATGACGTTACAAAAACATCAATTATCTGAATCGACCATGAGTATCCACTCCACGATGTAACTCCAATGCATCGTTCTACGCAATATCACATTGAATCGTTCACTAATTATTCAGTTAACTAGGACTCTTGGACATGAATTCAACGTCGAAAATGTCCGACCTTCACTCGTGTGAGACACATTGCAGAGATAGTGTCAATATATAATGATAGAGACGAAATGTTAATTTCCAACGAGTGACCGAATAAACTGATGAGGTGACCTTATCAATGTCCTAATGGTTTGATCTAGTACTTCCGAGTCCACTTGTCCAGCGAAACGACGTCCTCGTAAAATCCCAGATTCATATTTCTCCCGTGAAGATATTCGTCAGATTGGTATAGCATCCCTCTCATGGTAAATAAGCGTGAACGATTTCGTCATGGATATAATGTTTTTTTTTCTGATCCTCAAGTAAGGTACCAGGTCTGGGCATGACCTAGTATACGAATATTGTAAATTTCATGTCTGCACAAAGTTGCATTCCAACAGCTGTCTCTGCATAAAATGTTCATTGTTGAACAGCGATAGATTGATCAAACTTCCCGATATTGTCCCAACAAAGGACTCTGTCTGCCAATAACTTGAGCAACCTTCAAATGTCCTTCAAATCCACCGGACGACAGCCTCCCATATCTGTGGTGGGGCGCTGTTTGAATATATTGTGGGTTCGTTTTTATTATTTCAGATAAATTGCTACCCCTGTCCACAGTTCAAGTATATGTTGATTATGTTAATGTATATTTGATTACTCCTGCTGTTGTTTCATAATAATGCTCGTTATTCTGTTACGTCCAGGGTGACCCAACGATTATAGTTTTATTCCATACTCAACAACATACATGTGGGTTCTTTAACTGACCCAATCACCAATGACGAACTAAAACAGTCTTCCTTTTTAACGAACTCGACATCCTTTAATAACGTATATTCCTTGTAGCATACAGAAGCGTTCGTCAAGATTAATCCTTAATTACCAAACCTCATCAATACAGTATTAATCATATGCCAAGAGTATTCCTCCTCTTGTACAAACCACATCCATTTAGAAAGGTGAACACTTCGCAATATGTTCCCAATGGAACTTACAAGAAAACACAGCGGCCACAAAGCTCAAGGTTTTTTCTTAACACCTTGGCCATACACATTATAAACATCTCTTTTCTCTCATTTTCCGGTGCGCTTCATTTTCAATATTCCAAATAGTGCCGCATTTATCAGCACTGACTCAAACTCAATAAATCCAACATGTGGTGTGCATGGGCAGACACCACAATACCGTTTTGATTTGCTGCCAATAGTCTTCTGTATTCTCTACCTCTTCCAGCTGTTGGAGCACTTGGAATTTGTTGGATATTGTGACCGCAAATTTGTCTCTTGTTTCTTGATTTCTTAGATGTCCTACATTAAATTGTTGTCTATAATTTTGCATTGTTGCATATCTCTTGAGTTTCATTTTTACTCTGGCTATCAGAAGGTGCTGATCTGATGCCACATCTGCTCCTCAGTATACCTTTACATCCTGCAATGATCTAAACTTCTTGTTTATGCATATATGATCAATCTGATTTTCTGTTCTATGGTCTGGTGATATCCATGTTGCCTTGTGTATTCTCTTATGTGGAAACATGCTTCCTCCTATAGCCAGTTGATTTGAAGCACAGAAGTTTGAGAATAGCTAACTTGGCTCATGAAAAAGATATGATGACTTAGCGTCTTGAAGAATTAAGACTGCAAAACCAGGGTAAACAGAATAATGATTCTGAGGTTCAAGGCCCCTCAAATAAACATAATGGAGGTTCTACAAAATTTCGTTTACCTACATTTAAGCCTCAGGTTGAAGATATTTCGTGCTCCTTAATGCGTTTTGAAACTGTATGTGAAGCTCCTAAGCTTGACAAATTACAATGGGGCTCACGCTTAATGGAGTTCTTGACTGGACAACCTTTTACGGCTCTTTGTACTTAATTATGACTGATGAACTCATTCAAAAAGTCAACCAAGTTGTGGGTGAAAAGCATCGTTTCATGATTTCAGATCTTTCTGCTGAATTTCCTCAAATTTCGAGGACTAGTCGGTTTCGAATTGTCACAGAGAGATTGGGTTACCACAAGTTATGTGCACAGTGGGTACCAAAACAACTGACTGATGTTCACAAAGCTCAAAGAATGGGCTCAGCTTTGACGTTCCTTCTGCGCTACTGGGAAGGGGGGGGGGGGGATGAATTTCTTGACAGAATCGTGACTGGTGATGAGACATGGGTTCAGTTCGTGAATGCAAAGACGAAGGAACAGTCCAAACAGTGGATGCCCACTCATTCTCCAAACAAGCCCAAGAATTCAAACAAACATTTTCGCACTGAAAAATGATGGCTAAAGTGTTTTCTGACCGGAAGGGAATTTTGTTGATGGAATTCATGGCACCAAGGACCACAATAACGTCAGAAGTTTATTGTGAAACGCTGAAGAAGCTTTGGAGGTCTTTCAACCACCCCCCTTACAGCCCGGACTTGGCGCCAAGCGATTACCATCTCTTCGGCAAGATGAAGGTCTGGCTGACTACTCAATGCTTCGAAACCAATGAGTAGCTCATGGATGGAGTCAACAACTGGCTGGGTACCATGGCGGCTCCGTTCCATGATGAGGGATTGCAAAAGCTGGTGCCACGGTACAAGTGCCTGAATTTGGGTGGTGACTATGTGGAAAAGTAATGCAGTTATGTATGTAAGTTTTGTATGTAATAAGATTTTTTTCTCTATTTTTGATTATTTTTACCAGCCAAACGGAGGTTGATTTTGGAATAGCCCTTGTAATAGCCAAATCGCTCTCATTAGAGTTATTCATTAAACCGTGTTTGTATCTCACGAATCCGCGTATATATCTGCATTTTATTACTAATACCTTAGCACAGTTCTGGACTCACAGGTGCCTTATCCACTTATTATTCTATCAGCTTTAAAACCTGAACTCAGACGGTTATACATATGAGTTAGGGGCCATACCACACATTCTAAACACTGCCATAGGGCTCGAAGGTCACACATCTCGGTGGCCATGCTACACGTTGGGCCCGAAGACCACAAGACGACTGTTAGGTTACTAAGTCTTGTGCGTCATCAAATATTACCCGTAACGTTCTAATATATCTAGTTCGGATGCTGAATGGTTCAATCATCTCAAAGTAAAAATCCATCAAGATGGTTGCATGCCATGCAGCAATCCTCAACATTCACATCATATTATACTCACTGGTGTCACAGCCTATTAGAATCAGTGATGTCACAGCCTATTAGAATCAGTGATGTCACAGCCTATTATACTCCACAGCTTATCACACTCACTGATGTCACAGCCTGTCAAAACTGATTATAGGAATTCACTCTAAACATGATTGCCCTCAGCTGCTTTTATTTTTGTGTCTGGTGTTCCTACTGGCAAATTCTTTTCTCTTCTGCTTGTTGTGAGAGCTTTTCATCACTCAGTCAGTGGGTGCAATAGGTTTATCACCACTGGGTGTCATCAGCAGCTTCACCTTCCCTGGTTGTTGAATTTACATCCAGTTCTTTCATTTCTTTTTTGCACATCTTTGAACCTCAGCTGCAGTCACCCTGCTGTTCTTTTGTCATCTACCAGTTGTCCTTGGAAAATATCTTTGAGGATGTGACCATCTTCCTTGCGGCAGATATAGCCAAGCCAGCACAGTCTGCACTAAGGAATGTATACATGCTTAGAAAGCCAGCATATCTCAGCACCTCGATATTTGTCACTTTATCATTCCAAGAAATACCAATGAAATTAAGAGATGTAGTGGTTTTGATGTTATTGTATGGTTGTTATGTTACCTAGTGTACTGGATGAGGTCAGCTGTGAAGGCTCCTGAGATAAAAGTTTATGTGAATTACAGAAGGCCTTTCTGCTACCACTTACGACCTCAAACAGACCTATTCTACTATAATGAATGTTAGCTACGTTAAAAGTCTAGAGTACTGAAATGTAATGTGTAGGTAATAAAATTCACAGACACACACATGTAAATAATAAGTCTAATAATAATAATAAACTCTATAATACACTGAACTCTTTCTGGCTGTTATAGTTTAAGTTTGAAAATTTTTTAAATTTATTAGTCCTGAACCAATTGTTTCTTTTGGTCAGAACATATGAAATAATATGTATTTATCAATAAAATGCATATATATATATATTGCATAATCAAATGTAATTTTTGTACATAGGTATATTATTACAATGGTTAATATTAATAATATCTACAATGTCTTGGGAAAAACTAGCACTGGATGTTTAGTTGGGGTGGCGTCATCATGCCCAATCTATGGCTACAAAGTTCATTCTCCTTGACATATGGACTGATGTTAGTGTTTATATAACAAGCTTTATTTCTTTATTGATGGTGGAAATAGTTTATGAATCTCCAGCAGGCCAGGTTTGCACTTAACTGGCCTGTGACGATGTAGTACAGAATTCTTGTGGCCCACTCCTCTCAGTAGCTGGAGTAAAATGTTAGGCTGCACAGACACCCGCTCTTGTACTTCTACAAGAGCATCTGGCACAATCGTAGTGCCAGATCAGAAACTCTGAAACAAAATTTGTGCCATGTGTCAACACTCTATTTACTGCGCCACTCTTACACACAACACCACAAAACAACATTACACAGATTGGGTCAGATCTCTCTGACCAACTTAGCACATCTCACCCAGTTGTTATCAAATAGTACCAGTTTCCCAAGACTGCATTGCATCCGAAATATGTTCAATAGTTTCCTCTTCCATTCAATAAGGTGGGTGATATGTTCCCACTGATCTCAAATATAAATCCGCCTTCCATAGTCTTAGATAGGTTTTCATATATTATTAGTTTGTCTATAGGTCCTGGACTGCTGCTGGGGACCTAGAGCAAGCACTTACTTGTCGTAATCATTTTTCATGATATGGCAGTATCAATCACTCAAAATATTAAAATAAACAAGATAAATGCTTTTTCCCTTACCACAATTCAGAATTGAGAACACAGTTACTTAGTACTAGCAAAACTCAGCTGAGCTGCTGGCTAGATTAGGGCGTCCCACTGATTTTTATTTAATAATTCCTGGAAATCACCTCTAGCAGTAACGTACTGTGTCAATGGACAGTCTTCTATCAAATGGCACAAGTGTGCGTCTCTTTCTCAATAATATGAATGCTTTTGTCCAATCAGCGGACTTCCCCTCTAACTTTTTCAAATATTCAAACTAAAAGTCAAATTTCAGTCCAGTCTCAGTCTAGTATGTAGTATTTTTTCCAAAATTACACTTGTTTTTTTGGACTAACTACATGAAAAAAACTACACAAACCTGCCCCACTACTATCCTCCGACTTTGCCCCTCGTTCATCTGCAGTTTGATTTTTGCATTTTAGGCTCAAGGACGCCAAAATGTAACTTTAGTGAAAATATGCACAAAAAACTGTTCGCTAGTCTGATTGGAACAATACGGTCTTTCGTCAATATCTTCCGTGTTATCTGTCCGTCTGTATAATTAAAAGTATATTATTTCTCTGCTCAAGATGGGCTATCAAACTAGCTAGGTTTTATTTTCATAACTTTATTATTAAAGAAAACCCTACTTTTCTCAAGGTTAGTTTTTGAAATTTGTTTTTGAACCTTCGTCCACGGCGTTTGCCGCTGTATTCAAACAAAACGACTAATTACCGTAAAACGTCTAAGATACGACTGTGTCTAACAAGAGCTAAGGTCGTTTTTCTACCAATTCCTTACATTGTGTCAACTAGTGTCGTGATTTTTTCCTTTAAACTACAAATTGCGTCTTTTTGCTTTTTAGATTCAAACACGTGTTCAGACCGTCACAATTTTTTTCTTTTATCTCCGTTTCCCTCCCGTCTAAAAGGGTAACCGTTTAGTCTGCATGTTCCAACTAGTTAGTTTCAATGGCGGTAGAAAGCGCTGGCGTAGGCGAGAATGTATCCTCGTATCTTACGTATAATTTTATCCCTACATGTTATCTTACCCGTTATCTTTATAATTGGAGGTATTTTAACGTTGTATCACTGTATTTTTCACCACACATCTCCCCACCTGAGAACATGCACTAATGTAAGTTCCAAAACCAGTGATACACATATATAAAATTAACCTCACGCCTGCCAACTACTCTAATTTTGATCACAGGGGTGACTACTGAGGAAATCTGCACCGACATTCTGTGACCCCGGGATATATTCAATATTAAACTGATAAGGTTGCAACAATAAAGACCATCTTAACGATCTTGCATTTTCATGCTTGGCCTGAGATAAGAACACTAGTGGCTGGTGATCCGTCTGGACCACAAAAGTCCTACCATACAGATAGATTTGGAACTTTTGTATTGCCCAGATTAACGCTAAACATTCTTTTTCGCTTGTGGAATATCCTTGCTCCGCTTTGTTCAACTTGCAGCTTGCATAAGCGACTGGGTTCAGTTCCCCATTGGGTGAAGAGGACCTTTGTAACAGAGCCGCCCCCAGGCCTACATTACTTGCATCTGTTCTCACCACAAAGTCCTGAGTCAAATCAGGCAATTTGAGAATAGGCTTGCTAGTGAGTTTTTCCTTTAACTCTTGAAATGCCAATTCACATTGCGCGGACCAAACAATTTTGTATGGATTTCCCTTGCGATTCAGATCAGTCAGAGGAGCACATATAGAGTTAAAATTTTTGATATATTTTTGGTAAAATCCACATAACGACACGAATGATCGCACGTCTTTTTTTGTTTGTGGTCTAGGTGCTCTCTGCAGTTTTTCCAAGTTCTTGGGGTCAGGGGTCATGTTACCCTGATATACAGTATGTCCCAAGAATTCCAACTCTTTGCATCCAATACAACATTTTGTTGGTCTAGCAGTTAAGTGATCTTCCCTAAGCCTATCAAATAACATATTCAGAGAGTTAATGTGTTCTTCAAATGTCTCTGTGGCGACAAGAATATCATCCATGAAATTTGTGATACATGGATTATTCAAGGGATCCAACAATTTGCGCATCATCCTAGAAAATACACTCGGAGCATTTTTCAATCCGAATGGTAGCATGTTGAATTCATAATGTCCTTCCGAGGTGCTAAAAGCTAAATAAGGTCTAACTTCAGGCTTCACTGGAATCTGGTAATAGCCTTTGCTAAGATCCACCTTCGAAAAGTATTTTGCCTTGTTCAATCTGGCAAATAACTGTTTTGTGTCTGGTAATGGATCCACTTGTCCTTCTGTGACAGCATTCAGTTTCCTGTAATCTATGCACAGTCTATGTTCCCCAGACGGTTTCCTCAACAAAACTACACTGGAGCTAAAAGAAGATTCACTGTGTGAAATTATCCCTTCTTTCAACAAATAGTCTATTTCCTCTTTCAATGCCTTCTCCTTCGCGAACGGAACAGAATAGGCTCTCATTCAAATTGGGTTTGAGTCTACCAGCTTCATGTCATACTGTAGCAAATTTGTATGTCCTGGTTTATCTGTTAATACATCTGTATGTTCCTCCAGAACCTGTTGAACTCTCTCCCTCTGATTTTTAGTCAGGTGCTTACTGACTTTTACTTGTGCGGCTGTCTCACAGGGATGTAATGGTATTCATGTGAGGTGAGTGGTTCCTTTTTCATTTTAGTTGCGATAGCCAAGGTCAGTAAGGGGGTGCTTTCCTGGAGTGGTCTGTCCAGATACGTCTTTAAAAGGTTTACATGATAAACCTTCTCCTTCCCCTTTTTGTCAATTTTATAATTTGTTCTAGACACCTTCTCTAGAACTGTATATGGACCTTGCCATCCAATTTGTAACTTATTCTGGCTGCCGGGTAGTAGAAGAAGCACCTTCTCTCCCACAGCTAATTCTCTGTCCTTTGCTTTCCTATTAAAATATGCTGCATGTTTCTTCCTGGCTTGTCTCAAATTATCATTTGCCAGTTTCCATCCAGCTTTCAGACGAGTGGTCAGCTCGTTCACATATTGATATGATGAGGTAACAGTCTCTTCTGCTTTCTCATCTGTCCAGGTCCTTAATAAAGCTACATATGGACTTTTAAATTTTCATACTTATTTTTCATGGCACCCGTCGGGCCCTGTCCATTAGAAGCCTTATAGTGAGGACTTTTCTTCCTAGAATCATCACTCACAAATCGACCACTACCAATTTTTTTCTTGGGGTTGTCTTCCCACTTTAGATTACTTATGAGAGATCTTCGCTCTCTTTTAGTTTCCTCCAGTTTATATAATGCTGACCGAGGGATTGTCAGCTTATTCTGGGGTAAAATTACTCTTTGTACTCGTCGCATAGTGGCCATGTTAATACATTCAAGTGAAGACTGGGTGTGAAAAGGGGGCTCCCATTCCACTTTGTCTACTGTATTATAATTATTTTTCCTTCCAGGCCCAAGTTTGCCCCGTGGCGTTTCTAGGTCCTGCACATTTTCCCCTTTGTGGGTGTTCCCTCATGAAATACGCCACATGCTTCTACAAAGTTCTCAATGTCGACATTTACGTCGGGCCAATAGTATTTTCTAGCAACCTTTTGGCAGATGGTACCTACTTTCTCATGGTCACCATCTTTTCCAACATGTAAGCTCCTTATCAAATTTGCCCTATATGCCTTGGGAAGAACCAACTGTCCGTGACCAGTGGATCTAGTTCCTGTCTTCCTGTATAATACTTTGTTCCTCATAAAATACTCTTCCTTGCTTGGAGGTGTGTGGCATTTGGGCAATTTCTTGAAACATGGCTTGAGTGTCCTATCCTCAGCCTGCGCCTTCCTCATCTCTTCTGGATGAGCATTTATAGGTTCACCTTCTTCCTCCTTTTTCTGTGACCTGGTCTGCACTGTCGCCATGATCACAGGTCTCTCGGGATTCCCCAAGAAGACGTATCTACACCCCAATATCAGAGGGTAGATTGGTTCATCTATCACTGCTGCTCTGATTTCTTCTTCCACATAGCGAGTTTTCACTGTTATCCTTGCGATGGGAAGTGTCATGAGTGGTATGTCCTTAGTCGCCCCTTGTATTTCCACTGTTTCTGTGGTATACTGACTTGGGTCCACTAGGCTAGACTTCACAACTGAATCATAATCCAAACCTGTATCATATAGGCACCTTATGGTGACCCCATTACAAATAACATCCTCACAAACTGGGGGGTGATAAGGTTCCTGCTGTCCATTAGGATTAACCTTTAATCTTTGTTTCCCCGATTTCATTGCAGCAATGTTTGAAGGTTTCCTTTTACAAAATTCGGTGTTATGGTTGTCTTTCTTACACCATTTGCACCATCTCTTTCCTTGGTTAAACGGTTTTCTTTCATTATATTTTTGGTCATTGAACTGTGAGTTTCTATCACGATAATCATTTCGTGGCCTATCAAAGTTTGTCCTGCCTTTATTACCTTGTTCTCTGGTATCAAATTTACTAAATTGCTGTGGAGCTTTAAAATTTTCTATGTGCTTCTTTTTAGTGCCACTTACCTCTGCCTGGGCTGCCTGATACCTCTCAGCGACATTTAAAACCTCCCCCCAACCTCTCTGCACCTTGTTCCATGAGAAATTTTCTCAGGTCTGGAGCCATGGACTCTCTTAATTGCTCAATCATGATCATCTCTTTGAGATCTTGGGTCTTCCCCAGAGCAGTCCATTTCTCCAAATAGGTTTCCAGTCTGGCAGAGAATTGGTGGTAGATCTCCCCAGACAACAGTTTGGCATTTCTAAACTTCTTACGATAAAATTCACCATTCTTTTCATACCTCAATAACAAAGCCTGCTTTAGCATGTCATAATTGTCTTGGTCATCTCTATGCATCTTAGCAAAAACTTCATAAGAAGTACCTCTAAGCCCTTGGGATAACTTAAGACCCCACCTCTCTCTCTCTCTAACCCATACGTAGTAGCTAATAATTCGAATCTACTGAGGTACCCCTCGATGTCATCGTCTTTCTCAACAAAATTGTCTAAATGAAACCCCATAGCTGAGGTTGAGGCTCCCTGACTAGGCGTGGCATCTGAGGGAAAGGGGCTGGCACCATTTTCAGGAGCATGGCCTTGTAATTCCAGCTCCCTTAGTCGTAATTCATGCTCCCTTTGCAATCTTCTATCTTCTGCTTTCCTTTGCTGTCGTTTTTCTTCTGCCTCCAATGCCTTAGCCTCTTTGTCAGCCTCAATCTGCAGCCTCTTAAGTTCTTTATCAGCCTTAATTTGTAACCTCTTCTCTTCAACTAACCTCCTATCTTCCCTTTCAATATACTTGTCACATTCTGAAGTTACATATTGAATTAAAACCTGACCATCCATGTTCATCTCCTTCGCCGTCAGCACAGCAGCCGATCTAAATTTTGCTAGATCTGCCATACTCTAACACACAAATTAACAATGACTAAGGTAATTCCAAGTATATAATTACTAAGGTAATATATTAATTAATTAATTAATTACCACTGGCTGTGAAGATTCATCAACTTTTATTTTCCACTTTTTATTTTAAGGGACACTTTTAAATTTATTCCCTTATGCCCCCACTAGTTTAATTCCCGGACCAGGAGACCCTAATATCTTTGATAAACTTAATCCCGGACGAGCCCCCAATATTTGTAGTGGTTTTGATGTTATTGTATGGTTGTTATGTTACCTAGTGTACTGGATGAGGTCAGCTGTGAAGGCTCCTGAGATAAAAGTTTATGTGAATTACAGAAGGCCTTTCTGCTACCACTTACGACCTCAAACAGACCTATTCTACTATAATGAATGTTAGCTACGTTAAAAGTCTAGGGTACTGAAATGTAATGTGTAGGTAATAAAATACACAGACACACACATGTAAATAATAAGTCTAATAATAATAATAAACTCTATAATACACTGAACTCTTTCTGGCTGTTATAGTTTAAGTTTGAAAATTTTTTAAATTTATTAGTCCTGAACCAATTGTTTCTTTTGGTCAGAACATATGAAATAATATGTATTTATCAATGAAATGCATATATATATTGCATAATCAAATGTAATTTTTGTACATAGGTATATTATTACAATGGTTAATATTAATAATATCTACAATGTTTTGGGAAAAACTAGCACTGGATGTTTAGTTGGGGTGGCGTCATCATGCCCAATCTATGGCTACAAAGTTCATTCTCCTTGACATATGGACTGATGTTAGTGTTTATATAACAAGCTTTATTTCTTTATTGATGGTGGAAATAGTTTATGAATCTCCAGCAGGCCAGGTTTGAACTTAACTGGCCTGTGACGATGTAGTACAGAATTCTTGTGGCCCACTCCTCTCAGTAGCTGGAGTAAAATGTTAGGCTGCACAGACACCCGCTCTTGTACTTCTACAAGAGCATCTGGCACAATCGTAGTGCCAGATCAGAAACTCTGAAACAAAATTTGTGCCATGTGTCAACACTCTATTTACTGCGCCACTCTTACACACAACACCACAAAACAACACACAGATTGGGTCAGATCTCTCTGACCAACTTAGCACATCTCATCCAGTTGTTATCAAATAGTACCAGTTTCCCAAGACTGCATTGCATCCGAAATATGTTCAATAGTTTCCTCTTCCATTCAATAAGGTGGGTGATATGTTCCCACTGATCTCAAATATAAATCCGCCTTCCATAGTCTTAGATAGGTTTTCATATATTATTAGTTTGTCTCTAGGCCCTGGACTGCTGCTGGGGACCTAGAGCAAGCACTTACTTGTCGTAATCATTTTTCATGATATGGCAGTATCAATCACTCAAAATATTAAAATAAACAAGATAAATGCTTTTTCCCTTACCACAATTCAGAATTGAGAACACAGTTACTTAGTACTAGCAAAACTCAGCTGAGCTGCTGGCTAGATTAGGGCGTCCCACTGATTTTTATTTAATAATTCCTGGAAATCACCTCTAGCAGTAACGTACTGTGTCAATGGACAGTCTTCTATCAAATGGCACAAGTGTGCGTCTCTTTCTCAATAATATGAATGCTTTTGTCCAATCAGCGGACTTCCCCTCTAACTTTTTCAAATATTCAAACTAAAAGTCAAATTTCAGTCCAGTCTCAGTCTAGTATGTAGTATTTTTTCCAAAATTACACTTGTTTTTTTGGACTAACTACATGAAAAAACTACACAAACCTGCCCCACTAAGTTATTTTTAGCTACTATCCTCCGACTTTGCCCCTCGTTCATCTGCAGTTTGATTTTTGCATTTTAGGCTCAAGGACGCCAAAATGTAACTTTAGTGAAAATATGCACAAAAAACTGTTCGCTAGTCTGATTGGAACAATACGGTCTTTCGTCAATATCTTCCGTGTTATCTGTCCGTCTGTATAATTAAAAGTATATTATTTCTCTGCTCAAGATGGGCTATCAAACTAGCTAGGTTTTATTTTCATAACTTTATTATTAAAGAAAACCCTACTTTTCTCAAGGTTAGTTTGTGAAATTTGTTTTTGAACCTTCGTCCACGGCGTTTGCCGCTGTATTCAAACAAAACGACTAATTACCGTAAAACGTCTAAGATACGACTGTGTCTAACAAGAGCTAAGGTCGTTTTTCTACCAATTCCTTACATTGTGTCAACTAGTGTCGTGATTTTTTCCTTTAAACTACAAATTGCGTCTTTTTGCTTTTTAGATTCAAACACGTGTTCAGACCGTCACAATTTTTTTTCTTTTATCTCCGTTTCCCTCCCGTCTAAAAGGGTAACCGTTTAGTCTGCATGTTCCAACTAGTTAGTTTCAATGGCGGTAGAAAGCGCTGGCGTAGGCGAGAATGTATCCTCGTATCTTACGTATAATTTTATCCCTACATGTTATCTTACCCGTTATCTTTATAATTGGAGGTTTTTTAACGTTGTATCACTGTATTTTTCACCACAAGAGAGTTCTTCAGTGTTATATAGAACCAATCGTGACATATGGGGGTGAGTCATGGACAGTTAGTAAACAAGTAGGGAAAGCACTAGAGACCACAGAGATTTGGTCTTACAAAAGAATGTTAAAAATACCATGGACAGCCAAAAAAGAGTAACGAGGACGTCCTGAGAGAGGCCAGCGTGCAACATAAACTTATTTTACATGTTAGAAAGAAGCAATTCACTTTCTTTAGACATTTTATGAGAAGAGAAAAGCTGGAATATATCGTAACAAGGGTCAGAATGAAGGAAGAAGAGATAGAGGGAGGCAAATACTGGACAGTTTGACATTGTGGCATGAAAAAAAGACAACAACAGAATTGGTAAATTGCACTGGAGACAGGAAGTTGTGGAAAGGCATGATCTCCTGTGCCACAAGACATGGTACTTGAAAAAACAGAAGCACCATACATTATGGTAACACCAATGTAATGCCTCATTCTTGCGATGAGATGTGGGCCTGGGAGTTAGCAAGCTAGTATAACTTTTGACCTGTCTTTTCCTTCTAAGAGCACACCTTGTCAGTAGATGGTCAGTGACACTCTTCTAGACAACAACAACAAAATCACTGTGCACAGAGCACTGTATCCTGCCTTGTGCAGCAACTGCTCTCCCAGCAGTTATCTGTCAGCCTGTTCATTGCCATGACTACTGTCAGTAAATGTTTCCTCCACTTCCATCTTCTGTTTCATTTGTTGCTGATCAGTCTGTGCAAGCCTGGGTCCAGGTGTTGCTTGGGTAATATGTTTCTGTGTGTTTGTGGTTAGAGCTCTTCTTGTTTGTTTCAATCTGCGTGTTCTTTCTCTCAACAATACCAGGGAAGTTTTACATTTAGCAGAATCAATGGACACAAAGTAAACCTGGGCAGGAATTGATGTCAACAGTTGCAAATAATCCTGCACAAAATGAAGGAAATCTGAAAACTACAATAGAATACAACATGAGAAGATTTATAATGCATATTTTTGTGGAATAGGATCTACCAGTTTGATCATCTTGAGAGAAACAAGAAATGACAGACCTGGGAGGAGAATTAGAAGGGTGGGATATTGTGTTGCAGGATTTAACCAGGCCGATCATCTTAAAACACACAAAAGAAAACATACTGGAGAAAAGTCTTACAAGTATAATGTTTGTTGAGTATGTTTTAACCAGTTTGGTAATGTGAAAAGACACAAAATGAATAACTTTACAAGTGTGATGTTTGTTGTGATTGTTGGTCTGAAAATTAGTAAAGAATAAACAAAAGAGTATTCTTATACGATTGATGTGCTTTAAATAAAATCATTTCATATTTTTGTATTTACTGAAAGACATTATTCTGGTTATCTAGTACAATTGTTCCCATTTCAAATTACAATAAAGATAACAATTATACAACTGGTTAGTGTTTGTATCATATTCATTTGTTTAACTGTGTAATGATTATTCCATTTAATTCATCATTGGCTTGTTGTAACTGTTCATAATACTACATTTCTCATCAGGGCGTACAACATACCCATTTATGTTTATTATTTACTATTTACAGGCCTCAGATTGCCCCCCTTTGATTGTTTCTATTTTCTTGGAAAAAGGATTCAGAGATCCATGTTGATCACATATCATCATCATCTCATCTCAACACAACCCGTCATGGGTCGTAGGGGTGCCATGGTGGAAGTATCAGCAGACAGGGTCCTCCACTGCTCTCTATCCTCAGCAATGCATAAAAATGAGGAAAAACCGTGCCCTGCCCATTCTTTTATGTTATCAGCCCAGGATTTTCTTTGCCTTCCTGTTCTCCATTTACCTTCTACTATTCCCTGGGGGATCGTTTTTGAAAGGGAGTCATGATGAGTTACATGACCAAATCAGCAAGCTTTCGATGTTTCACTACTGACAAAAGTGGTTCTTGGTGGCCTGCATACGTGTTTATTTTCTCTCTTACATAGACATTTGTTTTGTGCTCTTTATAGCAAAATTCTTCTATAACATTTATACGGTACTCGAAAGCCTGAATCCTTCGCTTCGTATCAGCAGTGAGTGTCCAGCCTCACACCCATACAAGTGATTTGTATAATTTGATCTTCACAGGAAAACTGATGTTACTTTTCCAGATCACATTCAGCCTTGTCATGGCAGCTGAGGACATCTTAAGTCTTGTCTTGATTTCTTTACTTCCATCACTACATATAGTGGACCCCAGTGGATCACATATAACTCAAGACAAATCTTTTATTATTATTTCTGGCATTCATATTTTGTTCCTATGAAGTATATACTTAGCCTTATAGCAATAACTTATTAGTACTCAATACTACCACAATTATTAATGGTAACAATACCACCACAATTATTAATGATAACAATAATGAAAGCATCAATACTACCACAATTATTAATGGTAACAATACTACCACAATTATTAATGGTAACAATACTACCACAATTATTAATGGTAACTACTACCACAATTATTAATGGTAACAATACTACCACAATTATTAATGGTAACAATACTACCACAATTATTAATGGTAACAATACTACCACAATTATTAATGGTAACAATACTACAACAATTATTAATGGTAACAATACTACCACAATTATTAATGGTAACAATACTACCACATTTATTAATGGTAACTCTCCAAACCTCCGATGTCTTGCGGGCAGTGTTAGGATGTGCAAGAACATGGACAGGAAGACTCCACAACTTCCCCACTGAAGACACGCCCACGGCGACCGTTGCCTCAATTGGCTGTGTGTGGTGTACCCGGAAACGGGGCCTCCCAGTACTGAGGCACATTTAAGTCCCCGATGTCACTTATCGGTGCAGAGTTGAGAGAGATGGCTGAGCATCACAATCCCCCCTGTGTTGCAGCATGATGAGAACCCAGCATTGCACACTGAGCTTGGGGGGATCACTTGGGCACCAGACTTAATACTGGCTCTTGACTGGATGGCCGCATGCAGGAGATTTCTACAATGGAGGGTTGGCAGGTGGTGGGTATCTGGAAGTGGCTCTGTGCAGGACGTGAGGATTCCTTGGGAGAGCCCAGAACCAGAGCACAGCATTGTGCAAGCTCTGCATAGTTGGAGAGCCCCCTGGATGACGGGGAATGCACAGTGTGCTACCCCACCTATCACCAACTGCTAACTTAGAACCAAAAGTGGGGTCCTCTGTATGCGTGCCAGGCCAGGATAAAATGCCTGGGAAAGAGACTGGAGCTCAGAACTCCCTAACTCAAAGTTGCAGGATGGCAGAAAAGCCATGGGAAAGACAGGGCTATTTTGAAGATAACGCAACCATATTTTCACCATACGAGCTCGGACGCCACCTCGGTAAACAAGGTCCGCGTAGAGCAGTGACACCCCCAGGCTGCTTACGAATAGTCTACTACTGGGAACATAAACAGATTAGGGATGAGCCCACTCTCCCGTTGAACAGGTGCTAAAGTTGTAGATACTGGGCCAGAAGGCGCATCGGAAACCACAGTATCACGCAACTCGCTTTTTTTTCTATGGAGAGTACACCGTCAAATAAATCTCGTACTGGTGCTCGCCCTGTGGAGCTCTACCAGGCAGGTGCAGTGCCGGGCTCTGAGCCTCGACAGAGCCCACCCTCAGCTACTGGAGGACCCTCCAGACCGTCTTGTGGAGTCAGCAGACGGCGGAGGAGAACTACTGACCAAAACAAAACAGAAAAAGAGAAACCCAGAGTGCCACTTGTCATGATGCACTGGAATGCAGAGGGAGTGAACAGCAAGCAGGCTGGATACAGCAAAAAGACAGAGCTGGAAAACATCTTGTATGAGAAGCAAGTCAGTGTTTGCTGTATCCAAGAGACTCACTTGAAAGCAGATCAAACCTTTAAAATAAGGGGATATCAATGCTTCAGATCCGACAGAAAAGATAGACGAAAAGGAGGAGTACTTACTCTTGTAAGGAATAACATTCCTGCACACGAAAGGAAAACCTTCATGGATGGAGCAGAATATCAGCTGTTGCAGATAAAGGTAGACAAGATGGAAATAGAACTCCTGAACTATTACTGTCCGAACAACAAACCCCTGAGTCTCAGCTCTATACAAGTACCAGCCACCAACTTTATAGCAGTTGGAGACTTTAATAGCCACTCCCAGAGCTGGGGCTATAACCATCTGGATCACAGAGGTGAAGAGGTTGAAACTTGGCAAGATGATCACTCCCTAATCCTAGTCAATAATGCCACAGATACTCCTACCTTCTACTCCAGAGGATGGCACACAACTTCAACACCAGATCTTGCCTTCTCCACACCAGATATAGCTGGATCTATTAGTAGAGAAGTAGGAGACCAACTAGGGGGAAGCGACCATCGCCCAATCTTTCTTACTGTCCAGAGTGCAACTCTCAGTACAGGCCCAGCCATTACAAGATGGAACTACAAAAAAAGCCAACTGGGGTTTATTCAGGCATCAGGTGAACACGCTGCTGTCTACCCTCAAGGTACAGAACAGAGACATTAATGAAGTGGTAAAAGACTTCAACAGATGCATACTACAAGCTGCAAAAGAAACCATTCCCAAAGGATGCCGGCGTAACTACATACCATACTGGTCCAGCACACTCCAAGAACATCAGGAAGCTATGGACAGGGCTAGAAAGGACGCAGAGTCTCAGCCTTCACTTGAAACTCACAACAAATGGAAAAAGGCTGTAGCAGAGTTTCAGAGAACAAAGCTAGAAGAAAAACGGAAAAGCTGGAGAACTAAAACGGCATCGCTGAACCTTGAGAAAGACGGCAGGAAACTTTGGAGATTAGTCAAGTCTCTAAATGAAGAGCGTTCCTCACCTAGGCAGACTATCACATTGGATGAAGGTGGCAAACTTTTCAGAGGAAAACAAGCTGCAGACTTGTTTGCTAGAAGATACAGTTCAGAAAGCAACTTACCCATTAACATAGATCATCAGAGAGAGATAAGAAAAGAAATACTGGCAACCATGGGACAAACAGATACTCCTGCCCCAATGAGGGAACCCATCACACTAGGAGAACTACAGAAGGCTATTTCCAAGCTTAAGTTTCAAAAGTCACCCGGCCCAGACAAAATCAGCAACGAAATGCTAGTAAATCTGAGCTCAGCAGCAAAGACAAAACTGCTTGAGATATTCAACCACAGCTGGTTGAAAGGAACGGTACCCCAAGTATGGAGAGAAGCCATCACAATACCCATACTAAAGAAAGGGAAATGTAAGACCGAGGCTGCAAGTTACCGGCCAATCAGTCTCACAAGCTGTGTTGGGAAGACTATGGAGCGAATAGTCAACCACAGATTGAAATGGTATTTAGAGTCTGAGCAGATCCTGGTGCCGGAACAAGCTGGATTTAGAGAATGCTACAGTATAGAAGACCAAGTTACTTACTTGTCTCAAGCAATAGAAGATGCCTTCCAGGAGAAGAAAAAGGTCCTAACGATCTGGGTCGACTTCAAGCAGGCCTTTGACAAGGTGTGGAAAGATGGCCTCATTGCAAAACTTAGGAGAAGTGGAATCCAAGGCAACATGATGAAATGGATCCAGTCATACTTGCATAACAGGAGAACTAGAGTCACTCTTGACGGTCTGCAGAGCAGAAAAGTGTTGCTCCATCAGGGGGTACCTCAAGGAGGAGTAATTTCCCCAACACTCTTCCTTGTTTACATCAATGACCTGGTGAAAGATCTCCCTGCAGGAGTGAAAGCTGCCTTATATGCAGATGACCTAGTACTCTGGTGCGCTGATGAAAATGTCACCACAGCAAATTATAGAATGCAGCGGGCAGTAGACATGCTAGTGTCATGGGCAGAGAAATGGCTTATCACAATAAACACAGACAAAACCTCCACAACACTGTTCTCCCTCGCCCCCAAGGACAAATCAGCTAACATACACCTAGGGACAACCGTGATCAAGGAAGAAAGCTACACCACCTATCTTGGGGTGACATTTGACCAAAGGCTTACATGGAATAAGCATATTGAAAATGCAGAAGGAAAGGCCCGAAGACGACTAGGCATACTCAGAAAATTAGCAGGTACCAACTGGGGAGCAAATGAACGAAATCTAAAGAAGATTTATAATGGGTAATAAGACCACACTTAGAGTTTAGCTCAGCAGCATGGTCATCAGCTGCTAACTCACATCTGCAGTCTTTGGACAAGGTGCAAAATCAAGCTCTCAGGCTCATTACAGGAGCCATGAAAACTACACCAATAACAGAGATGCAGAAGGTTGCTGGATTACAGACATTGTCCCATAGAAGAGACACAAAAACCATGATCCAGATGGAAAAGTACAACAGTATGCCAATGCACCCAATGAAGGCAAGACTAGATGATCTGGCATTGGGACGTCTAAAGCGTAGCAGCTTTGTGCATCGGGGGAAAAGACTTATAAGACAGCATCAAGAAGACCTATCCATGAAGACAACACCACTGAAGCTCACCCTATACCCTGTACCATTGGAGCAGGCCAGCAGTGCCCTCCAAATTAATACATCAGTCAGTGGTCTCACAAGTGGATGTGAGTATAATGATCTGCAAAAACGAACTGCTACATTGAGTATGATCCAAGAAAGCTATCCCGATCAATCATGGATACATGCCTATACAGATGGATCAGCAACTAATGCTGTTAGGAATGGAGGTGCCGGTATCTTTATCTCATATCCTGACAACCACTATGAGACTAGGCACATTCCCACTGGTAAATTCTGTTCCAACTATACAGCTGAGGTTCAAGCTCTAGAGCAAGCTGCAAATATGATTTATAACACCAACTCTGACTGCCACCAGGTAGTCATCCTCACAGATGCACTGTCTGTCCTGCAAGCTCTCAAGGGTGGTAAACTCCCGCATCTGAGAAATGAACTAAACAAGGTAGCTGCCAAAAAGAGAACCATACTTCAGTGGGTACCATCTCATTGTGGTGTACCCGGAAATGAAAAGGCAGATAAACTTGCAAAAAAGGGAGGAGAATGTGAACAAGAAGATAATGAAGTCACATACTTGGAGAAAAAGAGAGCTATCCAGACTATCAGAAGAGAACAGAACCAACCCAAAGACGACTATCACACTCTCGACCGGCAGGGACAGATAACTATTTTTCGACTCAGGACAGGGCATAACAAACTGAATAAACACCTGCACAAGCTACGATTGTCTGCTTCACCACTGTGCACATGTGGATTAAACGAACAAACTGCTGAGCATGTTCTACAGGATTGTTCTCTGTATGACCAGTTAAGAAAGATATACTGGCCCAATGACTCAACACTAAACTCAAAGCTATATGGAGTTAAAGAGGAACTTCAAACAACAGTCGAATTCATCATGAGAACTCGTCTGACGGTGTAATCATCAAAGATGCGATCGCAAGAAGAAGAAGAAGATTAATGGTAACAATCATCAGCATCACCCATCTGTTCCCCCAGGAGCATAGGTTATAAAATTATGTAGACCAAGTTTTTTTGTCCTGTGCCATCATCTCTAGGTCTTGTCATGTGTTTTTTATGCCCTTCATGTTTGTCTCCAGTTCTCTCCTCCGTGTGTTCTATTGTCTCCCTCTACCTCACAAACCCTGGGTATTCTAGAACAAGGACTGTTGTATTACATAGATAATAGCTGACCACCATAGAAGAGATTGGGGCTTTTCTGTGTAAATATCCTATAGAAGTTGGAAGATCTTCTTCAGGTGCCTGGTCTGGAACAGACATTGGCGATCATGATCCTCCAATCTTCTCTGTCTTTTGATAGTCTAATGAGATTGTTGTTGCCCATGCTGTTGTTTGTTGCCCAGTTGTTTAAGCTTTCCACATACATCTTTCTCTGCCTTCCTCTTCCTCTCCTACCTGGTATTTTCCCACATAAGACTAATTCCTCCACTCCTCCTCTTCTGTTAATATGTCCCATAAATTTCATTTGTCTTTTCCTGATGGTTTTGATGTGCGATCTATTAACACCCGCAGCTGTCAATAATTTGTTTTCTTCTCTGTCCACGATATTCTCAGCATCCTTCTCAAAAACATTTCCGCTGCAGCCAGTTTTTTCACCATTTGATTACTCATTGTCCAACATTCGCATCCATATAAAAGAATGGACCACAAGTAGCCCCATAGTAAGCATATTTTTTTGCTTATGGTGATGTTTCTGTTTTTCATTACGTTGCTTATCCTAGTAAAGGCTCCTTTGGACATGGCGATCCTTTTCTTTATCTCTGTGTCACATCTGATGTCAATGTGTAGCCTAAATATTTAAAGAGATTGACTTGTTTGATTTTTTCTCTTTTTCTGTTCAAAGAGCATACTGGTATTTGTATTTTCTTAGAAACTACCATGCACACAGTTTTGCTGACATTCAAAGATAATCCTTTCATCTCACTCTCTTCCACTACTTTGTCTAGAATGATTTGTATATTTTCCTCTGAATCTGCTATTAAAACTGTGTCATCTGCTTATCTCAAATTGTTGATATTTCGTCCTCCGACTTTAATTCCCTTGTGGTGTTCAATGTTTCGAAGTATCGTCACGCTGTATATGTTAAAAAGATCAGGTGATAACACACATCCCTGTCTAACTCCTCTTTTAATTGCTCTGAATTCACTTAGTTGGAAGATAACATCAAGAAATTGACAGAACCAACATCAGAGTGCACAATTAAGACAAGTGACAAAAGATGTTGGAGATCCATTGCAGCGGCCCTAGATGTGGAGATGGCAGCAGCAGATGATGCTTATCTTAGGTCCCTAAATGTGCGTCAAATTATTTTTCTAAAAAATCGACCCGTTGCATAGTCTCTGCTCAAAAGCTACATGCTGCACAAAGATTTTTCATGACTACATTGTCTGTGTGGGCCTGAAAATACACAGGGAAAAGACAAAGATTTTGAGAATAAATGCAAGAAATGATAACACGATTGAACTTGAAGAAACACCACTAAAAGATGTAGCCTCTAGAATCTTCCACATATCTTGGAAGTAATATAGACAAAGTTGGAGGAACAGACAGCGATATCAAAATAAGAATACAAAAAGCAAGATGAGCTTTCATTGCATTGGGAAACATATGGAGAACAAGAGAAATCAAGTCCAAAACGAAAATAAGAATCTTCAACTCAAATGTGAAGTCAGTCCCATTGTATGGCTCTGTGACATGGAGAACAACAAAAACAACAACCAAAAAGCTACAGACTTTTATAAACGGGTGCTTGCGTAGAATAGAAGGACTGAAATGGAATGACAAAGTCACAAATGTGGAATTGATGACAAGAACCAGACAAGTGCCAGTGGAACAAGAGTTGAGAAGAAGACGCTGGCGATGGATAGGACACACATTGAGGAAACCTGTTGATAGCATTACAAGGCAGTCCTTGTTCTGGAATCCACAGGGAAAGACAGGCAGAGGTAGACCAAAAAACACACGGAGAAGAGAACTGGAAACAGAGGTGAAAATGATGAGGAAAACATGGAAAGAACTTGAGCGGATGGCACAGGACAGGAAGTCTTGGCATGTGTTTGTTGAAGTCCTATGCTCCTTGGGGAGCTAAAGGGTATTGATTGATTGATTGTCCGTGTCCAATAAGTTTATCACTTCATCATGGTTATTGTCAATTAGCATTAGTACAAGCATTCTACCACACATTTGTACTGGACAAAGCCCAAACATGTCAGATCCACAACACCAGCGGTTCTTAGCCTGTGGTCTGCGGATCCCCGAGGGCCGTGATGTCCTCACAGGGGTCTGCGAAGGCTTGAAGAAATGTTATGAGCTTTTACAGTTAAAATAGAAAGAATGAATGAAAGAAAGAAAGAAAATGAAACGAAGAATGAAATCTTAATTACTCTCGCTTGTTTGTGTAAAACTTGGCTTTTCTAACCTACCGCCTCCATTAAAAAGAAACAAAAGTAAAAATCAGTTGTGAAAATAACTGTTTGGTAGCAAAAAATCTACTCGGCAGTTGATACTTCTGCACGTGGTGAGAACATGCAAGTGAATGACGCTGAGTGGCTGAGAGAAAGCACGTGACATTTCTTGCTACTGCGCATACAACCAGAAGCCGCCTTCGCAGCTGCACTGAACTCTAGTGCTGTCCACGTTGTGCCACCACATTCTCTGAACTTCTATTGCTTCTGTGACAGGGAGCGTGTGGGAGAATGGGTCTCGAATGTGAAACAAGGGGAAGTAAAAAATAAATCGGGGATTTAGGTTATGAGATAAGGTCAGTTCCTAAAATTGATTTAACCGTGTTGCTTAAGCACGGTGTAAGTTATGGTAGTAAAGAAGAGATGGGGACTTTTAGTATTATTAAACAAAGGGAGACGACTGGTAGTTGTGTCCATGGATGGTTGTAAGTGAGTTGTTTTGAAAATAGTGCGAACTAAGCAAGTTCGGCACGGGAGTTAGTGCGTGGAGTAGGTGAACTCTCCGTGACAAAGAATCGGAATTGTAATTCGAGGTTTGAAGGTTAGTCAGTTGAATTTGAGACGTGCTAGGCGTAGGTAGAGAGAAGGGTTTTCTCCCAAATGTTAATGTTGTTCATGGTGAGAACCTTGGAGGGGTTCAAATGAGATAGCAAGCCTGAAACGGGTAGCTTTCTGTGATCACAGAATTATGCACTGCTATCTAGCTCCCCAAGTACTCGTATGCCATGTTGATAGTGGAAATGTTGATTGAGCGAAAACTAGATGTAGTTAAATCAAGGGTTTTCTCAACTGTGTGGGTTTTCAAGATTTCGGAGCAAGAGGGGTTTTCGCAAGACATAGTGCAAGACAGACAGAGTTTCGTGGTGTGCAGGTATGATTGCAGTTTTGATTTCAATATAGACTGTTAGATAAAACAGACACAGACGTAATTATAAGGTAGACGCTGGTAGAAAATCAACATCCCTGGTGGTGTGAGGCCAGTCTTCTAGCAAAGATACACCAGAAGGTCCCTAGGAGAAACATTATAAAGATAAACTAACTTTCTTAGACGATTACCCAGACAACACAACAGTGGGAAAACTAGACGAGAACAAAGCAGTGACAGAAATGTGCAAGAACATATGATTTACGGATGTCGTTGATTGAGAAAATGTACTGGTTGGAAGAATATCAAATTGAATGTAAATCAATGAGATAAATCCACAGAAGAGAAAAGCGGATTCTACTAAATGTAAATAAACCTTGAAGTTTCTTTTTACTGCTGTTGGAGTACAGTGTGTCAACAGACTTTAGAAAACATCAACCATCTCTGTACGTCTTGTCTGGCAGTGAACTCATCACATTGTTTCATCAAAGTTGTCTATTCACACATACTATACACTGGTTAGGGCAGTGATCTGAACCTCTATATGAACACATCAACACGCACGGCTACACTTCCTAGAATTCTCTAGCTGTGTCGAGAATGTTCTTGAAGAAATTCATGTATAAAAGGAGGGAGCCGCGTTAGCGTAGTGGTTACAACACCGCTCTGGCGACCGGGTGATACAGGATCAAACCCGGGCGACGGCATTTGAGGATTTTTCGTCGACCGGGATTTGGACTGGATTAACTCGAGACCTGGCGAGAACATTTGAAGAAGTGTCGTCGACCAGGGACTGGCGGCTCCTGAGCCGACCCAGCTGCAATGGGTACCTCCGAAATCGGCGAGTATTTGCCTGAATGGCGAGGGATACCTGTCTCTGTACAAGAAATAAAGGGATACTCACGTAAAATCAATGTCAGGTTAGACATAAATAATAACCTGAGATTTCGCCTCGAGTATTAGCGGGCGTACGCAAAAAAAAAAAAAAAATGTATAAAAGGAAGACCGTGTTCGCGGGAAGAAAGAGTCGGAGTCAGTCAAAATGATCGTGGTTCTTCTTTGATTTCTGCGAATAAAAGCGTTTGGTTATTGTCGGGTAAAGTGAACTTTTGATGTTATTGAGTTGAATTTCATAACAATACATTTTAGCTGAGCCTCGGGATGGATTGCTGGCTGAATTTAAAATGTAAAAGTACTGATGATGTTGATGAGGGTGCATCCTGTTCAAAGCAAAATGAAGCTTCTTCCAGTGATCTTAAATAGTGCTGCCGTTATAGCAAGGAATTTCTGTCGATTGGCTTCACGTGTAATCTGAATTTTGAGATGAACTGTCCTAATCTGGTAACGTTAACTTCAAGAATAACTAACCTAATCTAGTATACTGAACTTTGAGATAAACTGCCCTAATCTAGTAAGCTGGCCTTTGAGATAAACTGTCCTGATCTAGTAACCTGAACTTTGATATAAACTGCCCTAATCTAGCAACCTGAACTTTGAGATAAACTGCCCTAATCTAGTAACCTGAGCTATGAGATAAACTGCCATAATCTAGTAACCTGAACTTTTAGACAAACTGCCCTAATCTAGTAATCTAGTAACTGGAACTATCGAAGTGCCTACCAACAGGCAGCCATTTTCCAAACACTGATCTATGATTTTGATATACTAATGATCCAGGAGACAAATTTAAAAGCGAATACTGTTGTCAATTGCCCAGGTTACAGATGTTACACAAATCCGTTTGGGCCTGGCAGACGAGGGCAAGCAATGTATGTGAAAAATGAACTCCCTCAAGTGTGGCTAGATACAAGTTTCCATTCTAATAAGGATACACATTTGCAGGGGATTGCACTGCATATAAGCGGTCAATTTTTTTTCTTTTGTTTTTGCCTTCTTCTGGCGAGGCGCGTCCATTTCAACCTATTTGGTGATATCAGAGTGCATTTTCCATCCCCCAAAAAAGTCATTTCTGTTGACTGTTAAACCCGATCAGCGTTGATAGATACTAAGTCCTGAAAAGGACTAACATTATCTATCTGCTAGCATAAAGCCCTAAAAAGGACTCGCCAGCTACATCAACGCCCGAGCTGATCATTTTAAGCGGTCAAGAATGGCAAGTCTGCAATTTATAAGCCCATGTGGATCGTCTTCCGGAAGAGGGTAGCTGGGGATTCCTGACTACATTGTCCGAAGAACCTAACAAGATGTGCTTAATTGCCGGTGATTTTAATGCTAGATCTATGGAGTGGGAGAACTCCACGGAAAATAGGCAGGGTGTTCCCTTGAGTCAGGCTTTACTCAGCTCAAACCTATAATCCCTTTTAAATGATGGACGCCCAACAAGACTGGCATCTAGTCCAAGGGATAATAATGGCGTCATAGATCTAGCACTGATTTCTAGTGCTGCCGCCACCTTTGCACGTTGGGATATATTGCAAGCTCAAGAAAGCGATCACCTACCCTGTGTAGTACTCACTGCGAAGGGAAAGACCACCAGACACAGGAAACCAAACCAGATTTTCCAGTATCATACAGACCTGCATGATTGTAACCGACATGTGCAAATACTGCGTCACAGTGCGAAACAAAAGACAACTCGCACACTTTTTACACAACCACCCTGGTGGTATGAGTCAGTGGAGACAGCGTGGCTGGAAAAGGAAAGAGCAACAAAGTCACGGAGGATAGCATGAAAGAGAAGGACAATGAGTGATGAAGAGGTGGAAGATTTAAAGGAGAAAAAGCAAAGCGCCATCAATAACTTCATGTGCTTGGCAAGAGAAGCCAAGGACACTGTGTGGGAGGCCTTTGTGACACAGGTGGGCACAGACAAAACACTACACAGTTTCTGGTCCTTACATCGCAATATGTGTAGGAAATGTACAAGCTAACCATTTACTAATATTCTCAACTCCACGGGGATAAGTCTGAAGACTGATGCCGAAAAGGGACATGTATTACTCGAGCGTTATATTACTCAGGCAGATAAAGGTGATAAAGCTGCCCGCCAAGACTGTAGCGAAAGGTTTTCCTAGTGTGATGATAGTGGTAGAGAGGAGAATCTCTCTCCAGAAAGTATGAAGTTCCAGTGTCCGAGAAGTACACTGGTATCACAATTGAGTTACGGCTGTGAATACTCTGAGCTGAACAACAGATTTAGGCTTCAGAAGTACACGGTGCCACTTTCGCTATAGTAACCCTATGTGATAATATAATTAAATTAGAAAAAGTAACTCAAAATTTAACAGTTAAATATTTTACCAAGTCAAATGAGTACAATTTCATAATTTATTATGTACATCTATATATTCTTGTAATGAGAAATGGGTGTTGGAAGATGGTAAAATGTGTGATTATTTATAGTTACAAATTAAAATAAATAATAGTAAAAAATATTGGATGAATCTTCTAATGAAATTAGAACAATCTGTTACAGTATATTTTTGATATATATATATCTTGCTATCTAGTCTCTAGCTGTTATCATCATCGACAGTCATTTTAGAAACTGCTAACAGGATTTTTTAGATGGGTATACATATAACTCATCTGGTATTAGCCACGTCTGCTCGAGGTTCCTGAGACACACTTGAATCAATAGACTGTCCTTCAGCCCGCCCTATAACTACGGGGGACTAAGGTGTTGAAGATTGGTTGACCTCTAGGCTTCAGTTAGCAGGATCAACGGTCCTCAAGTCTTTGGTTTAAACTTGATCACAAACTCGATCATAAACTCGATCAGGAAGGATCATAAACTTGATCAGGAGCGATCATAAAACTCAATCATAAAACCTGGAACGAAAGGTAATAGGTGGCCATGGTGTTCCAACAATCTCACCACCCACTGCTGTTCATGAGGCGACCATGTCTTCAGTGTTTGTATATAAATGAATGATTCATGGTAGTATGTTACAGAGATAGCATGATAAGATACTGTCCACTGTGCAGAATTAATAAAATACATGAATAAATCACATGTTATGATACATGGGTACGATATAACCTTTGCCTTCCACTTATGGAAGCCAAGTCACTTATGTACTTATGTACCCGGTGAGGCTGTATTGGTTGACGCTAATCCGCCCTGCATGCAGCGTGAAAAAAGAACTTTTCTTGCAGATACTGTCTTCCAGTTTCTCACTCTGGCTATTTGTGTACAACGCGCCACTTTGTCCTTAATTTTCTCCCGTACGAGAAAGATTTGTGATTAGCTTACTTTTAGCAGATGTGATGACGATGAAAAATGTAGTTAATTAATTTTTTAAAATTATTTTACTTTTAGCATTTGAATAATATCCTTTTGCACACCTGTGTGTTACCAGGGCCCAAAAGGGGAGCAAAGAATAGTAACACTGTTCCCTGCCAAGCATGTCGTAGAAAGCGACTAAGGAGGGTTGGGCATGGGGCCAATTACCCCCTCCTGTAAAAAATTTAAACCACAAAAACTTCAACAAACATGGACAGGTCAAATAGATCAAGAGAAATCGGATCCAACACGAAAATAAGAATCTTCAACTCAAATGTGAAGTCAGTCCTATTGTATGGCTCTGAGACATGGAGAACAACAAAGACAACAACCAAAAAGCTACAGACTTTCATAAATGGGTGCTTGCGTAGAATAGAGGGATTAAAATGGTATGACAAGGTTACCAACGTGGAACTGATGACAAGAACTAGACAAGTGCCAGTGGAACAAGAGATGAGACAAAGACGATGGAGATGGATAGGACACACTGAGGAAACCTGTTGATAGCATTACAAGGCAGTCCTTGTTCTGGGACCCCCAAGGCAAGAGAAGCAGAGGTAGACAAAGAAGCACAAGGAGAAGAGAGCTGGAAACAGAGGTGAAAATAATGAGGAGAACATGGATAGAACTTGAGATGATGGCACGTGACAGGAGGACTTGGCATGTGTTTGTTGAAGGCCTATGCTCCTTTGGGAGTGGAGGGTTATGAATGATGAATGAATATCCTTTTGGATATCCTTCATAATCTATCTCCTTTGGTGAATTATTATAGTTTTTCATAACTTCCAACCAGGCTTGCTCTTGTAGCTTTAAATATTAATTCCTGTTAATGCAAACTTTTAAAGTCGGCCTTTCCTATATTCACTATTTCCTCGTTCTTCAATGCCATACCGGCTAAACGTAATTCACATTTTTCCGCCTTCTTCAAACTTCAAAGCAAGATCCGTTGCGTGTTATCACTGCGCTGTGTGTGTCGCATTACACATCCTTTCACAAACAAAGCAAGAGGTACCAAATCTCGCTACAACATCCTAGGAAACGTGCACTGTGGTTTCCTAGACAATTTGCACATTTTCTGTTTATATTTCTTGTACTGTAATCTTTATCATCTTCTACTAATTTGCAGTGATCATAGGTGTGGTCCCCTGCACAATATCGACATTTAGGCTTA
The DNA here is from genome assembly GCA_024509875.1 of Oreohelix idahoensis. NCBI lineage: Eukaryota > Metazoa > Mollusca > Gastropoda > Stylommatophora > Oreohelicidae > Oreohelix > Oreohelix idahoensis. Next base: position 48,360 of record JAMPIV010017714.1, on the reverse strand, counting down.
CTTCTACATGTTCTTTTGATGTGGCCAAATTTCTGGCAGTTTGAGCGTTGAATGACTGGTGGTATGTAAGCTTCTGTTTTGATTTTAGTACTGCCACTGAAGAAATGTGATGGGATTTCTCGTCCTTCTAATGTAACTATTGTTACATTTGAAGTTCCTAATCGCTGTGATATCCTTTCCAGTTTATTTTGGATTTTCTGTTTGTAGTCTAGTGTGGTGAAGTGGGATGTTATAAATATTTATAGGGGACTTAGTGTACTGACTGAGATCAGCTGTGAAGGTATCTATATCTATTAAGAGTAGTGTATTATAGATAACCTTACTTGCTACCACATATCTATATATCTCAGTCAGAATTATTCTGGAATAGTGTGATGACTACGTTATGTGTCTAGGGTATGTGTATGATGAAGTGTAAGTCACAACAACAGACAGATAAACAATTTAATTTAATCCACTACTCTTGACAACACTGTGACACTCACATACATATAACACTCTATGAGAATATCTTAAGGAGTCACTGATAACTTTTCAAATAACAATATGTATTCATGGTTATCATAAAGGTATATGTGTCCTGATTCAAATACAAAGGAACCAGGAATCACAATCAATTTTAATTACAAGTATATGTACAGACTTTATCAATATGAATATTGTAGTGACATATATTATTAAACTATCCTATGTGTGTCAGTTGTGTAGTGGTAATATGAGGTAATACTGGTTTTGTTTTGTTCAAGCTCTGTTGGTATTTGTCATCATGACTTCAATAGTTTGTCTTTTGGGACTATTATTGGAGATGTTCTCAGTTCCTGATATTAAGACAATTAAATTCCCCTCTGAATGTTATTTTTACAAAGTCATTTCAAGATGAGGGGACATAATGTTGAGCTCAGCTGGCCAAATCAGCTTATCTTGCGTGATGGTGGCAGGAAAGGACTCCTCTGCTCGAATTCTCCCCTGGGCTCTGGAGACACCTCACTGATAGCTAAAAAGACCAAGGAGTATGCTGTCCGACTCTGGATTCAGCAAAGCTCTGACCAGGTGCTGCTCAGTACCATCAAGACCACGGTCCCTGAAAACAAGAAGGATGTACCTTCTACTTCATAACTAATTGATACTCTAGTTCTACACTGAGCACAATACAACACAAACATTGAGTTCAGAGCGTTAGGCCAACTGTCAGCTTCATCTGAAATATTTTATACCAGCATTACCCTCCTTAATGGTCACTACGCCTCTGCACTTCCAGCATTATTTCTGTCTAATCAATCATCCAGGTGTCAGTGTACTATTTGGCCATTCCATGCCGTTTTACTTCCCTCCGACACCCTCTGTTCAGGCTGGAGCATTATAGGCTTTATCTCCTGTTTGCTACTGAACTACACATATATATACAGGCATAAATTAACAATTTACATTCAATTTTCATTAAAAGATACTGAATGGTTCAAGCTTACCACAATTTCATGGAAATAAACACAGATACGTTGATTAGCAATGAATTCTGGCACAATTACTGGCACAAATTCCCATCTGCTTATGTTCCAGGCTTTTATTTAACACAAATATGAGCTGGCTTCAACGCACTGTTGCTTTATCAAGATTATTTGCACTAGTGGTCTCGAACTAACGCTCCTAAGTGAGTATATCAGCGAGTCTAGCCAATGAGGCCACGTTTCGACAAGTGTTTGAAAAAATGTTACCTTTTCACGTCTCCCCTAACAACGAAAGATAGTATTTATAGCCCGACCAATCGTGGTTAGTCTTTCATTTGTTGCGCTCCAATCAATTTGGAGTTTACATGGTAGGCTAATTCTGTAACGTAAGATTTTTTTCAAACACGTTATAAAAAAATTTTATGAGCAGAAATGATTCCATGCTGTCAGGCATCCCCACTATTTTATTTTGGGTATAATTTATTAATTCCTGGACTATTTGCGTAACGTTTTACATATTCTTTGTCAGCAAGCCCTAAGGAACCCAAATATCCAAATTTAAAAGAGCTACGTGGCTGCGTTCAAAATATGTATTTTCTACCTCCTGTTTCGAAGATGTGCTGTCTGGGTACTGTTATGTTTTCAACCGTAACCCCATCTAATGTTATCTTTTCTAATAAGAGTTTTTCAGGATTTATAAACCTAACTCTGGGATGGGTAATGTATTTTATCACTGTCCGTCTGAAAAAAAGTTAGTGCATGTAGTCTTACACGCGTGATGGCAGCATTTGTGTATCGCGCGAAGCGTGTTTAGTGTTCGGCTTTCTGCCTCTCCCTTCTCGCTATCCTTTTGTCCATCTGTCTTTTGATCTTGGTAACATAGTGTAGAAAAAGACATGAATGGAATTTAAAATTTAGGTCAACTTGCATATTTCAAGGTTTTTCTTAGAAAGGCAGCACATTTTATTGTGTGTTTGGGAAACGCGTGTATGTTGCAGAAGGCCTTTAATATCAACGTGAAACGTTACAATTTGCATACGCAGTAGAAAACAAGGGGATTTCGAGTACAGTCATTGTGACAGCACTGTTCTTTACCATTCTTCTTCCTTTATTTATTATATGTATTTATTAGGCTTTATATTTACTTGATAATTTATATATGTGGATTAGAATATTCCACGACATCTAGTTCTTATTTCTTCCTCTGGAACTGTTACAGGTATTCCTTTAATTACACATTTCCTGGTTTCTTTGACTAATTCTAGCCTAGCGTTAATGCTGTGTGCCAATTCTACTTGAACAGGACTTACTTCAATTTGTTTTATTAAAGCTTTTGATTTCTCAGTCATGTTCATTGTGAGTATTATACCATAATTTGTTCTTTTTATGTGTGTTATTGACCCTTTATCTATAACTGTCTCTTGTACATTGATGATCTTACTGTCTGGTAATGCTCTAATACTTACCACTGGTTTGAAAAATCCTTAACTTTGGGAGGTTTTGTTCAACTTTATGAGTAGGCCTACTGATTTGTTGGTCTTGCATATGGTTCTCAACACCATTATTCTTTGAATCAATGTTCAGATTATTGGTTTTCTCTATCATTTTACTCTGACATCTTTCTTTTTTCTTAATTATTTTATTTGAAGCTTGTATCTTGCGTCCTTCCTTTTCTCTATTTGTATTCATGATTTTCCCTTGATCATCATTCTGTGAGTCAGCTTGTACTATTTCAGCCCATGATTTTCTGGACATACTACCTGTTTTCAATCTTGTAAGAGCTGGCATGTCTTCTAGAATAATTTTTCTTATTTAACTTTAAATATAAAGTATAATATTTAGTAGTTTTGTAAGTAACGAAAATTCCAAATTAAAAAATGGCGCCTTTGACTTTCAAAACATGGAAAGTCGCGGATGCAAAAGTAATTATAAACTCATCTTAATTATTCAAATTCAATATTCTTATGAAAAACAAAAATGGTAATTTCCTATCTGTTTGGTCCGCAGTGAATATATGTAGTTAGGTGTTGTTTCGTAGCAGTTAGGGTTAGGATTAGTATTATGGTTAAACCCTAACACAAACCCTAACCCTAATCCTAACCCTAACCCTAATCCTAACCCTAAGCGCTACGAAACAACACCTACTATACATAGGCCTATTCACTGCGGAGCAAAAAGGTACGAAAGATAGGAAATTACCACAAAAATAATAATAATTCTTAAAGAATTTAAACAAACAAATTAACTTCCCTGCAGAAAACTTTTGCACGATAGAAATAGAATCACAAGGAAAACAAACAATGGAACCGCCATCTTTGATCACCGAAAGAAATGTAGAAAATCAAAAGCACACACACTTGCCAGCCTTAACTAAGGATCTGGAGACGCGGTAATAAGTGTTAAATTGATATTTTTCTTTTATTGGGAAGTTAGTGTTTCTTCATTTTTATTTTTGAAAACGCATGAGTAACCAAAGTTTCAAACCTAGGGTTGGAAGGAAAGTCCTCAGGTTTTTTTCCCCAAGGTTAGGATTAAGATTAGCTTTTTTTTTTTTTTTTTTTTTAACCAGCGGCCCTTGGGCTTTCACCCCTTCGGCCCAATGATTATGTCATTGCGAGGCTGGGGAAAGTTTAAACTGAGGACTTTCCATAAGTGTATATTTCTTATGACTCGAACCATCACGACCGACATATCGATAGCCAGTTGAGTGACATGGCGGTGCATGTTTTTCAGTTGTTTCCTACCGAAATGTGTAACTATATTTTAATCACAAGCCGTTTCTCGTCCATCTGTTGCGATCAGCGTGTGTTCACATGCAAATAATCTTTTGATCTCAGTATTAACACTAGGCTATAGACTAATAGGTTATTTATATTTGTAATTAAAATCAACGCACGATCTGGACCTCAAACAAATTTTGAAATGTCGTTTACCTGGTCAGTGTCATCATCATCAGCTGCCATATCCACGTCGAAGGCCGACTACAATGGATTTCAAACATCTTCTGTCTCTTGTCTTGATGATGCACTTTGCTATACACTTTCCTGTCCATCTCTTGATGTTATCTTCAAACTTACAGTTCCGTCTTCCTCTTGCACGTTTGCCTTTAACATGTCGTTTTTTCATGGCCAAAATATTTTTGCGGTCTAATTTTGATCTCTTCTATTAATCCCCTTTTCATTCCTAGATTTTCTAGGACCTCTTTATTTGTTTTCTTCTCTGTCCATGAAGCCTGCCCTATTCTTCTATATATCCACATTTCAGAGGCCTCAATTCTTTCCTCTAATTGCTTGTTCACTGTCCTTGTCTCCACACTATGCAATAATGAAGAATATATATAGCCTAGGCCTATAGGATTTGATGATTCTCATTTTGAATTTAGGAGTTTGTTGTTTAGCTGTAAGTATTTTTCTCATGTTGTTGAATGTAACTTTGACCATTCCTATTCTCTTCTTGATTTCTGATTTGCATCTGCCATCTTCTGTAATCAAAATATGATAAACTCTTGACTTGTTCCAGAATTTTTCCATTTATTCTTATCTTTAACGTTGACATATCATCTGCTTTGCTAATTATCATAGTTTTTGTTTTCTCAGTGTTAATGTCCATTCCACATTCACGACTAGTGCTGTTGTTGTGCTTCACAAACTCTTGCAATTCCTGTTCACTTTCAGTTCACAAAACTGTGTCATCATCTAATCTGTTTAGATATTAAATAGGCAGGGGGGCAGGACCACACCTGCCACCCCTAGAGATGAAATACCTGTACAAAAAATCTAAAAAACCTGAACAAATATCTGAAAAACCTGTGCACACCAAAAAAAAAAAAAATATGAAAACAAAATCCATTAAAAAGGGGGAAAAAACCATACAATGACCATTTTGTTCTTTGAGAAAAGAAGAGCATTTCTCACTCATCCCTTTGCGAAAGTTATAGTTTACTGTGTTTTCTTTGTTTTTACATGTGGTACTATTCTTCACAAGGACATAATAGGAAACTCAATTCAGCATACTGGAAATTTATTTATAACTAAGGTCTCACTAAACAGTGGACGCCACTAGGCGTGGTGGAAACGGCGATAGATTGATCAATTTGTTGTTGCCCTAAGACGCCACTAGGCGTACTGGCCACATACTGCTTTGCCGGTTGATGGCTAAGGATGGAAGAAGAAGACTGATTGTATACACAATGGTGGCATCCTCTCATGTGTCCGTCTCTGCTAGCCTTATGTTTTATGCCAAATTCCAACAGTCTTAACCTTGATGATTCATCTATTGCAGTGTCATTCTCTAACAGGTTATCATTAATTGTTCTCAGTATCTCCCCTTTATCCATATTCAGTGTCCCCACTGTGGATGCTCATGATGCTAACCTGTCAGCTGTCTCATTACTGCGTAACCCTGCATGACCATGACAGTAGATCCTCACCAGTTCCTGCAGATTCAAAGCTTCTATGAATGTTTTCCATTCATGCCTTAGCCATCCATTTTCAACCTTCTGAAGCATATTTTGTGTGACACAAATCTGAAAATGTACAGAAGAAACCATATACAAAACATAACACAGGTAACAAGTTCTAATTGGCATGTTTGCAGTACTCAACATTGTCTCACACCTCTTTATTTGGTTTATTTATAGTAAGTAATTCTTGCCAGATCTTACTGTCACAGTTTGATTCTAATAAAGGTTACTGAGTATTCTTTTGTCTTTTCCATCAGTACCTGAGTCTTTCAGGCATTCAATTATTTTCTTGTGATGGACTTTGTCGAAAGCTTTCTTAGTGAAGCACATGCATCATAACTGCATCAAATGTGCTCTGTCAGTCACTAAAATTATGGAAGAGTATCACATGATTTTGTTTCATGTTGAAGAAAATTATTCTGTTCAACTGCTGATAGATTATAATTAGGATATATGCATAAAAGTTTCTTGTCACAATGTGATGTGTCAAAGAATAGCTGTAAATAACCAGAAGTGATTCAAAGATAGTAAGATTAAGAAGAACACAATACAACAGCTACTGAGAAAATGAAATAGCATGGACACTAATCATAATGCAGCAAAATCATCTTTCAGCACAAGCCCAGGAACAACAAGAGATCACCAGAGAAGAAGAAGAGGTAGACAGTGGCCAAGAAATCCAGGACAAATTTTGTATGATCCTGTATGAACGAACACACATCACTCAAGAAAGAAAACTGCATCTTCTGACAATGTTTATTTGTAAAAATTGATAGAAGTAAATTCAATTTCTTAAATACCAGTTTATAAAAATTTGGATGGAGATCAGCAAGTAAACATGAATATTTATTTTAGTGCGGTCATAGCTGTAATAAATATGTATTATTCTGAATAATATGCGTCACTCAAAGTTGACAGGGGCTTTGGAGCTTGAGGAATCGCTTCTCCCAATCATGCTAAGACTTTGGCCTCACAATAAGCCTAAAGAAAACAAATGTGCTGAGTCAGGATGTGGATGTTGCACTAGTTATCATAATTGATTACTATGAATTGGCTGTGGTTCACCACTTCACATACCTTGGGACTACCATCAACAACAAACTCTCTGTACACAGAAATTTACACCTGCATTGTCAAAGCTGCAGCAACCTGTGCACACCTCACAAGGCGTGTTTGAAGAAACTACAAACTCACAATGAAGACCAAAGCGGTAGCGTATAATGCTTGCATCATCACCGCACACATCTATATGGCAGTGAGACATGGACAATCTATGCTAAGCAAGAAAGAAGGCTCAATATCTTCCATCAACGGTGTCTATGCCACATTCTTGGTATTTCGTGGGAGGACAAAGTGACAAATGTCGAAGTGCTGTCACATGCTGCCCTTCAATACATGTATACACTGCTTAGACAGTGCAGACTATGCCGGCTTGGCCATGTCCGTCACATGGAAGATGGTCACATCCTGAAAGATATCTTCTAAAGACAACTGGCAGATGACAAAAGAACAGTAGGTGGACCACTGCTGTGGTTTAAAGATGTGTGCAAGAGAGACATGAGGGCACTATAAATAAATCCAGCAACCTGGGAGGATGAAGCTGATGATCACACCAAGTGGCGAAGCTCTCAACAGTGCCACCTAAGATTGGTCGAAAAGAAGCTCTGACAACAAGCAGAAGAGAAAAGAAAACGTCGAACGGAACACTAGGAAAAAAACAGCTTAGGGCTGTCACGTTAGGGGCACATTCCCATAGTCAGTTATAACTGAAGGTGCTACTACTATTATTGTGAATAAGAAAATCATAATTGAAGGTGCTATTACTATTATTGTGAATAATAAATACCTTTGAAACTGGGTTGATCAGCAAATACATAATTTATGTGTCAGATGTAATTATTTTCTTATAGCATTAACTTGAGCAATAACTTCACATACAATTTTTAATAATCGTGAAGGAACAAAAAAGAAATAAAAATTATTCATAATTAATTAAAATTATGACAGCCATTTTTCCTTTCTTTCATAAGTCTGAGTAAGACACCATTTATACGCCAGAGAAACTGTGCTCCAGAACTGTGGGAAGATGGAACAGTTTGAAGAAACAATACAGATAAAACAGGAGCTTGATAGTGAGGTATGTTGCTTCTGTATCTGTTTATTATGAGATCAACCAAATGAAAATGTTGTTAAATTTTCACCATCTCAGTCACTCGTGTTCTTCATCATTTTTGTGGTCTTGTATGGCCTTTACAGCTCATATATTAGTGAAAATATGACAACTTGTACTATCTACTGATCTGATGGTACGTGTTATTTTTGTTCTGGAGATTGTTTTAGGTAGTCTGTCCTTGAATGTTATAGCTGTTATGCCTTCATCAAGGTGTTTTAGGTAGTCTGTCCTTGAATGTTATAGCTGTTATGCCTTCATCAAGGTGTTTTAGGTAGTCTGTCCTTGAATGTTATAGCTGTTATGCCTTCATCAAGGTGTTTTAGGTAGTCTGTCCTTGAAAGTTATAGCTGTTATCCTTCATCAAGGTGTTTTAGGTAGTCTGTCCTTGAAAGTTATAGCTGTTATGCCTTCATCAAGGTGTTTTAGGTAGTCTGTCCTTGAATCTTCTTCTTTGATCCTTAGCCGCCGACCGTCAAAGCAGTCAGTGGCCATCACGCCTAGTGGCGTCTTGTAGGGCAACAACAAATTGATTCCACTTTGCTCGGTCGGTGGCCATCCTTCGTACAGTGCCCCAACTCTGGTTCATTCTTTGCATCTCAGCCTCCACAGTCCTCCGCCAGGTTGTTTTTGGTCGGCCTCTCTTTTGTTTTCCTTCAGGGGTCCAAAGCATAGCTGTTCTTGTGATGGCATCGGGGTCTCTTCTGAGGACATGACCAACCCAGCGCCAGCGTCTCCCAGCTATGATGGTGTGCATGTCCTCTTGCTTGCTACGAGTAAGCAGATCTTGGTTAGTGATGGTATTTGGCCAAAAGATTCGGTGAATTTTTCTTAGGCATGTTGTGTAAAAAGAGGACAATTTCGACATTTTCTTCTCTGTAACTCTCCAGCATTCCGCACCATAGAGAAGCACAGAAAGCACACAGCTCTGATATAATCTTAATTTTGTGCTTGTGCTGTATTGGGAAATCTTCCAGATGTTGTTTAGGCTAAAGAAGGCTGTTCTTGCCTTATTCATTCTGATGTTGATGTCTTTGCCTGCCCCGCCGTCTGGTGTTACTATGCTTCCTAGATATGTGAAGGTATCTGTCTGTACCAATTGCTGATTCCTTACTGATATGGGCTCAGGGTTGCTCACATTGAGCGTCATGACCTCAGACTTCTTTAAATTGATATTCAAGCCCACCTGCTGGCTAAACTTATTAAGTCTATCCGTTTTTTCCTGGATGTGTTGATGTGAATGTGCTAGTAGTGCAATGTCATCTGCATATTCCAGATCTTCCAATGTAGAAAATGTTGTCCATCTTATTCCTCTTGGACTGCCCTCTGTTGTCTGGCGCATCCCCCAGTCTATGACTGTTAAAAATAGAGTGGTTGATAAGGGGCATCCCTGTCGTACTCCTGTCTTCACCTCAAAGGTTAGGTTGCTCTGACCAACACTACACATAAAGTTGGCATAGAGGCTTTTTATGATTGACACTATGCAGCTTGGAATTCCATAAGCCCTCAGTATTTTCCATAAACTGTCCCTATGTATGCTGTCGAAAGCCTTCTCAAAATCAACAAAATTAATGTAAAGCTGTCTTTGCCATTCTGAGCACTGCTCTATAATGTTCCTGAGAGTGAATATATGATCTACACATCTCCTGTTCTTTCTAAATCCTGCTTGTTCTTTCCTCAGTTTGTGGTCTACTGCCTTTGAAATTCTCTGTATAATTATCCTGCCTAGTATTTTGCTGGGAACTGAGAGAAGAGTGATTCCTCTCCAATTATTGCAGTCTGCAAGATCTCCCTTCTTGGGCAATTTGACAATTATTCCTTTGTTCCACTCTGATGGTGTTGTCCCCGTTTTCCAGACTTGTGCAAATAGTGGTTCTAATAGTTCTGCTGCTAGCTCAGGGTCTGTCTTAAATAGCTCTGCATTTTAAGTTATCATGGCCCGGAGCTTTGCCGTTCTTTAACCCTTTGATTGCTGTGATGATTTCTTCTTTGCGTGGAATGTCTGTATTCACATCTAGATCGTTTTCAGCTTCAGGAACATTCAATTGTGTCTCTGGTGGTTCCTTGTTCAGAGTTTCTCTGAAGTGCTCTGCCCATCTTGTTTCCTGTCCCTCTGCTGTCGTGATGAGATTACCTTGCTTATCTCTTACTAATGTAATATTGTTTGCACCTCGTTTTCCGCTGATGAATTTAGTTATTTTGTATACTGTGCTTTGTTCATCTCTCAGTGCTGCCTCCTCTGCCTGTCTTGCAAGATTGTCTAGGAAATTCCTTTTGTTGGCTCGGGTTTGGCGTTTAACTTCCTTGTCCAGCTGACTGTACTGTTCGCTATATAGTTGCTTTAACCTGGGGGACTTCGCTTCTGTTTTCTTTCTTTTCATTTCCTTTCTCATCGTTATGGTGTTTAATATTTCTGGTGTTATCCAGTCTTGCTTCTTCCTTTCTTGGAATCCCAAGCATGATTTGCTGCTTTCTTTGTATATTGTTTAAATTCTGGTCTATATCATCAGTCAATGTCTTTTCCTGACTTTTGGCAAATTGATATCGTTTCTTTATGTCGGCCGCAAAAGCTTTTCTGGTAAGGGAGTCCTTCAATTTGCTGATGTCAAACCTTTTCTGTGTAGTTACAGTTGGTGCAGGCCTTCTTAGTTTCACTTTCAGTTTTGCTACTACTAAATGGTGATCACTTCCCTCATCTGCACCTCTTCTTACCTTCACATCTTGTAATGCATGTCTCCATCTACCGTTAACCATGATGTGGTCTATCTGGTTTCTGTCCCGACCATTTGGTGATTCCCATGTTAATTTGTGAATTTCTTTATGTGGGAAGAGTGTTCCTCCAATGACCAGGTTGTTAATGCTACAGAAACTTATTAGTTTATCCCCATTTTCGTTTGCTGTTCCGCTGCCGCATTTCCCCATTGTTCTTTCGTTATATGTATTGTGTGTACCAACTTTCGCATTGAGGTCTCCCATTACTATAACAAGATCATATCTAGTTGTGTCTTCCATTTCTTTCTGCAGTTGTTGATAGAATTTATCCTTGACCTCCTCATCGCTATCATTCGTTGGTGCGTAGCATTGTATTATTGTAGTGTTGGTGAATCTCCCTCTCAATCTTAATCTTATCAGTCTGTTGTTGATGGGTTTCCATTCCAGTAATGTCCTTTCTATTCCTTTCTGTAGAATAATGGCTACGCTTTCATTGTGCTGTCCATCCTCTCTTCCAGAGTAAAGTACTGTTTCTCCTGTTGCTGTTTTAACTTTTCCTGCCCCTGTCCATCTGCTCTCGCTTATCCCTAGAATGTGTAACCTATAGTTTCTCATTTCTGCCGTGACCTGTCTTAGTTTACCTGTCTCGTTCATTGTCCTGACATTCCAAAAACCTATTCTTGTATCCTGTTTTGCGGTCAGGACATCCGTTTTCATGTCAGTGGCTTCCTTTCGGCTTTCACCACTGACAGTCATACGAGCCACAGACTCCGAATGTCCATCCCGCAGCAAAGTTTGTTCATTTATTGTTGTTTCCGTAACTTCATTGTTTTTTTTACACAGACAGGGGTGTCAGCCCTATGCTAAAACCCCCAACCTGGAGGACCAGGGTACCAGCTTTTGTCTGACCCCTACCCACACAGACCAGTCCAGCTTGGTTGAACCTACCAGGAGTAAAACTCCCACTGGCATAGCTCTGGGGATTGTCAGGGTACGCATGCTGCCATACCGCTACAAGGTATAGGTACCATTGATGGCAGCTGTCCTTGAATGTTATAGCTGTTATGCCTTCATCAAGGTGTTTTAGGTAGTCTGTCCTTGAATGTTATAGCTGTTCATCAAGGTAAAGTAGATAGTCCTTTAGCAGATACTGCTGTAGGTGAGTAAAGTGTTAGAGACTTCTTAACTATGCTAGGGCCAGCTCTGAGAGGTGGGGGTGATCAGTGCCTTGCCCCACTGCCAGTACCTTCCCCTAACTTAAGAGCACAGTCAGGTACCCATTAACAGCTGGGTAATCTGGAGGGTGATGCCAACCTGTTTTGAACCTAGCACCTTTGCAAGGGTAAGAAACAAAATGTGTAATAATATGTAAAGCCTGAAAATAAAAACACATGGTGGTAGTGGTGGTTAGGATACTGGTCTCTGAAGTCATAAGACATGGGTTCAAACCTCAGTAAGGTGTAGATTTTTTTTAATCGGAGGTTGTTTAACTAGGGCTGCTGAGCTTCTCACTTTTTTGCAGCCAATACCAAGTTGAAGACTCCTTGGTATTATCTACACAGTAAATTGGGCTTTTCTGCCATTCCAAAATGTGCTGAGTTGAAGTCATGTGCTCCAGTTTCTCCAGCTTGGATTGCATTTAAAGGATTGTCACATCTGACATTTAGGAGTAAAAAGCGCGTAGCATACTGTGCATTCCCTGCCATCTAAGGCGGCTGTCCAGTTATGCAGAGCTAAAATATTGTGCTCTGGCTCTGGGCCTTTCCCAAGGAATTGTCACGTCCTGCACAGAACCAGTTCTCAGCTCTCCCTGCCTATCACTGGGCCCATAATGAAATCCTCCTGCATGCAGTCAACAAAGTCACAAGAATTATGTCTGGGGCTCAGGTGACTTCTCCAAACTCGGTGTGCAATGCTGGGTTTTCAACATGTTTCACTACAGGGGGAATCCCTGGAAGTGTGGATGATCTCAAGAGTCAATGAGGGTGTAATTAGCCTCTCAGACAAAGGTTCACTTCCACATATGTATATTGTAGCATTGTGCATACCTGGTGGTCATATAAGGATGACTCCAGATATGCCTCCATGCATTTTAATCTGAGGTAAAAGTTAACACCTGGTCTGCACACTGCATGGTGACAGAAATAGGCAAGCAGCCTTTATTCCTCAGCCCTCAAAATTCGCCCTGTTAGATGTCAGTAATGGAGATAATGCCACAATTTTATTTGTTTAACTGAGTACCTGCAGTTGAACAGTTAACAAGGCTGTGTTTCTATGTAAAAGGGTGAGGTTCGATTTCTGCTTGCAAATTTTTCTGTCACTCTTCTGGCTTTAGTTTAAAACGAGAGTGGCCAAAAAAATAGAAAAAGTCATTGGATAAGTCTTATGTGATAAAACTAATTAATAAACCAACTCACAGTTATGATTTATGTTACTTCATAAGTTTAAAATTATATTTTTCAAATGTCTGTGTATGTTGTGGGTTTACTTGCTAACTTGAAAGTGAAAGTTGCAAGGACATAGAAATAAACTAAACACAGGATAGACTATGCCATCCTCAGTATATAAGGGTTGATTGCTAGTTCTTGTAACAGTTAAGCTTATGACAGATCATAGTTAATGAGAACTATGGCTGTACCACTGATGGTATTATGAGACTATCATGAGATAATCAGACCTGTAGGTCATTTCTGTGTCTTGTATCCCAGTAAGACTTAAAAAACATAAAGGTGGTCCAACATCTGAATCTGTCATAGGGGTTTGAAGTGTTAGAGACTTCATCTCACTAGTTCCAGCTTTGGTTTGGTGACCAGTCCTTGTTGCCTTTGCATTTCCTAATAAAAAAACAGAGTTAAGTACCCATTTGTGGCTGGGTAGACTGGAGTATAACACTATTATATACTCTGGAAATAGCAGATGGGAAGAGAAATAGAAGAAAAACACAGTATGCAAAACATGTGACCAACATAAAATAGGAACAAGAATATCAGTAGAGTTAAAATAGTACAGGTGCGTAACTCAGAATCGAAAACTGAAATATTCCGAAAACCGAAAGTTTTTTTGGCCGATTTTTGGGCTAATTTACATTTTTTTTTTTAACTGTTATGCATGGAATCCAAAAAAAACCGCAATCTTCAGTTTATTATGTTTCCAGCCATGACGTGCAAGATGCAATATAGGCTGACGTAAGAGCTACCACATGATACAAATTTTTAAAGTGTTTTCAGTTTTCTCTCGTCACTGCGTCCAGTCACGTGTTGATATTTTTACAGGTATGCAAGAAACTGACCACGCGATATGTTCAGTTTATCATGTTTCTGGCTCATGACTCACATGCTCAGTACAATATGTGCTCACATAATCACTTATGCGGGATACGAATGTTCAAACATAGCATGGTCTGTTGTGTACCAGCATTGCTACCAGCCGCGTGTGTGGATAATTCTTAGCTTTTTTGTGATTTTGAGTTGGATATTTGATTGCCAATTTTGTGATTTAGAGTTTAATTTCATTGTGAAAATGTCAAAAAGAGCTGCATATACTTACTTACTTAGTCATTCCCCTTCTACCGTGAGGTGTAGAGGTTTGGAAGAGAGAGCACCAGACTATCCTATCGGCTGTCTTCCTCCTGGCCTGGTTCCATTCTAGTCCTCTGTCCTTCAAAGATTGTCTAATGTTGTCCTCCCAGCGGACTCTGGGGGTCTGGATCCCTGGCTCTTTGTTTCCCATGCTTGTCATGGTAGCCGATCTTCTTCCATTCTGCAGACATGGCCAAACCATCTTAGTTGGGACTATTCTACTTGGGTCTGCTGGGGGTGGGATTTTAGGCCTTGACGTATCGTCTGGTTGCGGACCATGTCTCTTCTTGTTACTTCAACCACCTTCCTCAGATATCTCATTTCTGAGGTTTGGATCTGGCTTTTATGGGTTGTAGTCATTGCCCATGATTCGCATCCATATGTCAAGACTGGGACATAGGTGGAGCAGTATACAGCCATCTTCGTTTTCTTACCAACCTCTCTCTTGCTGAGGAATCCTTGATTTATGGCCTGAAAAAGTCTCCCAGCTGCTGCCTTTCGAGTGGCCAACTCTTCTTTGATGCCTCCCTTTCGGTCTATAATAGCTCTGAGATATTTAAAGTGGTCGACCTGCTCCAGGACCTGTTCTCCCAGCTTAATCTGATGTCTTCTTTTATCTCGTGATATCACCATGGATTTTGTTTTAGAGCTGATTATGACCATCCCTCTCTTCTCCAGCTCTTCCTTCCAGACTTGCAGGTTAGATTGGAGATGTGCCTCTGATTTAGCAATTAGGGCAACATCATCAGCAAATGCCAGCTCTGAAATCCACACCTGTCGCATCTTTCAGTACCCCACTGAATACTTTCTTGTTCTCTCCTTACATGACTTGATAACATCATCCATGAGGAGTATGAAAAGATAAGGTGACAGGATATCACCTTGTCTTACACCAGAAGCTGCATATACTCCTGTGGATAACAGTGGGAATACGAAAAGGAAGCATTTGTCGTTATCGATAGCACATAAAGTAGAGTTATTGCAGAAGCTTGAGCGTGGTGTCTTGGTACGTCGTCTTACAGAAGAAAATGGTGTAGGAACTACCACAGTATATGACATAAAGAAACAGAAAGACAAGCTGCTGAAATTTTACAGGGACAGTGATGACCAAAAAAAATGTCAGATCGGAAAACTTTACACAGAGAAAAAAATGAAGATCTTGACCGTGTATTGAGGGAATGGGTTCAACAATGGCGAAGTGAACACGTACCGCTGACTGGTTTGTTGATCATGAAACAAGCTAAAATATACCATGAAGAACTGAACATTGAAGGCGAGTGTGAATATTTGGTAGGGTGACTGCAGAAATTTAAGAAGCGACATGGTATAAAATATCTAAAAATCTGTGGGGACAAAAGTTCTGCTGACCACGAAGCAGCTGAAAATTATATTGACGAATTTGCAAACATAATGTGTTATGAAAATCTTAGTCAAGAACAAGTATAATGCTGACGAAACTTCTCTGTACTGGAGCTACCTTCCTAGGAAAACTTTACCAACGGCTGAAGAAGAAAGCATGGATGAAGAGAGAAGTGTTTTCTGACTGGTTTAATAACCATTTTGTACCAGCAGTTGTGTTAGAACAAATAAAGGGAATACAGAATGGTTTACAGTAGACACAGGGGTGAAACAAGGCTGTATTATGTCACCACTACTTTTTGGAATAGCTATTGATTGGGTTATGAAAAACTATACCCACAACGAACAATTAGGTATAAAATGGACAGATGGAAAGTCCCTGGAAGACCTCGATTTTGCAAATGATTTAGCATTCTTAAGTCCAACACCCAGACAGGCCCAAGAAGCAGTAAATAATCTGTGTCAGCTCTCGGTTAAAATAGGTCTCCAAATAAATGCCTCTAAAACTAAAGTTATGAACTTTTCTAACGAGACCTTCGATATCATCCTGAACGGGGAAAAACTACAGAAAGTTGAAAGTTTCAATTATTTAGGCAGTAAAATGACTCAGGATGGTGACACAACAAGAGAAATTCATACTAGAATTGCTTTGGCAGCTAGCGCCTTCAATAGATTATCTAACATTTGGAAATTACGATCACTGAATATACATACCAAGCTTCGTCTGTTTAATTCGAATGTTATCTCAGTGTTAACATACGGCTGTGAAAGTTGGAAAATCACAAAATCATTGGAGAACAAGCTGAATACATTCGAGAACAAATGTCTTAGAAAACTCATGAACATCAGTTGGAAAGAATTCAAGACTAATCGACAAATAAGAGAAGACTCTAAGCAGAAATATGTCTCCGACTATATAAGGAAAAGACGATGGTCATATATCGGTCATGTCCTACGAATGCAAAACAACAGAATACCACTACAGGCGCTCACTTGGGTTCCTGAGGGTAAGAGGAAAAAAGGAAGACCAAAAGAAACACTTAGAAGAACAATAACAAGAGAAGGAAGAATGTTGGGCCTAAATAATGTGCAAGAGTTAAGAGGAGTGGCGTCACAACGAACAACCTGGAGAGCACTGGTTTCTGCCTTATGCGCCGTGTTTGGTGGTTAAAGAATTTATTATTATTATTATTACCAGCAGTACGAGCTCATTGCACACAAGCTGGACTAGATGAAAACTGTAAAATTGTTCTATTCTTGGTCAACTGCTCTGCACACCCTCCTGCAGAACTTCTTGTCAAAAATAATGTTTTTGGAATGTACTTACCTCCAAATGTAACATCGTTAATACAGCCTTGCGACCAAGGGATTTTACAATCTATGAAGAGCCATTACAAACATGCTTTTTTGAATTGTATGCTGCATGCCATGAACACTGGTGTAGAAGTAGAAACATTTCTCAAGGAGTTCACTATTAAAGACACAATCTATACAATTGCAAGTACATGGAGTAGTGTTGACAAGGTAACACTAACGAAAGCTTGGCACAGACTCTGGCCGGCAACGATGTTTGACGGTGATGAATTGGAAGATGATGAGTTTATAGGATTTCGTATCAGTAAAGAGAACATGATATCAGACCTCCTAACCTTCGCCAGAAGTGTAACATCGGAAAATTGTAACAAATTAGAGGAGGCTGACATAGAGGAAGTGCTAAACATTGATAATGGTGCACCTGTTGTGCATTCTTTGAGTGATGGGGAAATTGCCCAAATGGTTCTACAAGACAAGCATGATGACAGCAGTGACGATGATGACATTGTGGATGCCGGTGAAAACATCCCCGTAGATGAAATGGTTAACATGTGTGACCGGTTAATTAAAGGTCTTGAACGATGTGCATTCATAAGTGAGCAAGAAGTTATGGCAGTTTATGGGATTAAAGAGAGAGTGCTTAGACAGAAACCATTGTTAATGAGACAGATGACACTTGACGAAGTCTACAGAAAGGCCATCTGTCATAATGCTTATTCATCAGTTGAAAATCCTATTCCTGGTCCATCAACAGATGTCTAGACTCCAAACTGATGATGACAATTAGAGCTTGAATGTAGGCTACATGTGCAGGTATTTAATGTTTATTTTTAAAGTTAAAAAAATGTTTCTGGAAAAAAAAAGCAATTTTTGGGCAAAAACCGAAAAACAGCTGTCCCCGAGCATTTTGGATTCTGGTTTATGCACCAGTACAGTATGTAAGAAAATGGTTTTTGTGTGAATAGAATTATTGCTAGTTTAAAAGTACAATATGTAAGAAAATGGTTTTTGTGTGAACAGAATAATTGCTAGTTTAAAAAGTACAATATGTAAGAAAATGGGTTTTGTACATACAGAATAATTGCTAGTTAAAATAGTATAATATGTTAGAAAATGGTTTTTGTACGTACAGAATAATTGCTAGTTAAAATAGTACAATATGTTAGAAAATGGTTTTTGTACATACAGAATAATTGCTAGTTAAAATAGTACAATATGTTAGAAAATGGTTTTTGTACACACAGAATAAGTGCTAGTTAAAATAGTACAATATGTAAGAAAATGGTTTTTGTACGTACAGAATAATTGCTAGTTAAAATAGTACAATACGTTTGAAAATGGTTTTTGTACCTACAGAATAAGTGCTAGTTAAAATAGTACAATATGTTAGAAAATGGTTTTTGTATGTACAGAATAATTGCTAGTTAAAATAGTACAATATGATAGAAAATGGTTTTTTACGTACAGAATAAGTGCTAGTTAAAATAGTACAATATGTTAGAAAATGGTTTTTGTATGTACAGAATAATTGCTAGTTAAAATAGTACAATATCTAAGAAAATGGTTTTTGTACATACAGAATAATTGCAAGTTAAAATAGTACAATATGTTAGAAAATGGTTTTTGTATGTACAGAATAATTGTAAGTTAAAATAGTACAATATGTTAGAAAATCGTTTTTGTACATACAGAATAATTGTAAGTTAAAATAGTACAATATGTTAGAAAATGGTTTTTGTACATTCAGAATAATTGCTAGTTAAAATAGTACAATATTTTAGAAAATGGTTTTTGTCTATACAGAATAATTGCTTGTAAAAATAGTACAATATATTAGAAAGCAGTTTTTGTACGTACAGAATAATTGCTAGTTAAAATAGTACAATATTTTAGAAAATGGTTTTTGCACATACAGAATAATTGTAAGTTAAAACAGTACAATATATTCAAAAATGGTTTTTGTACATACAGAATAATTGTTAGTTAAAATAGTACAATATGTTAGAAAATGGTTTTTGTACGTACAGAATAATTGTTAGTTAAAAAAGTACAATATGTTAGAAAATGGTTTTTGTACATACAGAATAATTGCTAGTTAAAAAAGTACATTATGTAAGAAAATGGTTTTTGTACGTACAGAATAATTGTAAGTTAAAACAGTACAATATGTTAGAAAATAGTTTTTGTACATACAGAATAATTGCTAGTTAAAAAAGTACAGTATGTAAGAAAATGGTTTTTGTACGTACAGAATAACTGCTAGTTAAAATAGTTATAAATAACACATAAGGAAGGGAAACCCGAGGCCTGTAAACAGTAAATTAATATTAGACAAACATAAAGGTATGTTTTCAGGCACTCGTAAGAAATAAAGAAGTAGAACACTTGGACAACAGAAAAACAACAGACGTGAGTGGCTTACCCAGGGTTCGAACCCCGTACCTTCCGTACGACAACTCCGCCTAGCTATCAAGCGAATCACACTGACCCCACGGCCAGCTAGGCATCCCCAAAAAAAAGATGCTTTGCTGGCTATTTATCAGTACGAAACACACAAGATAACACCGGAAGTATACAGTGGGCAACTCAGCCCTTAAATGACGCAATCACTTCTGTTGTTCCCCTATTAACAGCATGTGTCAGTCCAAACAAGACAAAGACCTTAATACTGGGTCCAGTAAATAGTAGAAGACTTAAGGACATTAGTATAGAACAGAGGGTAGGTTTCTGGTATTGTATAAACATAAATAACACATAAGGAAGGGAAACCCGAGGCCTGTAAACAGTAAATTAATATTAGACAAACATAAAGGTATGTTTTCAGGCACTCGTAAAAAATAAAGAAGTAGAACACTTGGACAACAGAAAAACAACAGACGTGAGTGGCGTACCCAGGGTTCGAACCCCGTACCTTCCGTACGACAACTCCGCCTAGCTATCAAGCGAATCACACTGACCCCACGGCCAGCTAGGCATCCCCAAAAAAAAAAAAAGATGCTTTGCTGGCTATTTATCAGTACGAAACACACAAGATAACACCGGAAGTATACAGTGGGCAACTCAGCCCTTAAATGACGCAATCACTTCTGTTGTTCTCCTATTAACAGTATGTGTCAGTCCAAACAAGACAAAGACCTTGATACTGGGTCCAGTAAATAGTAGAAGACGTAAGGACATTAGTATAGAACAGAGGGTAGGTTTCTGGTATTGTATAAACATAAATAACACATAAGGAAGGGAAACCCGAGGCCTGTAAACAGTAAATTAATATTAGACAAACATAAAGGTATGTTTTCAGGCACTCGTAAGAAATAAAGAAGTAGAACACTTGGACAACAGAAAAACAACAGACGTGAGTGGCTTACCCAGGGTTCGAACCCCGTACCTTCCGTATGACAACTCCGCCTAGCTATCAAGCGAATCACACTGACCCCACGGCCAGCTAGGCATCCCCAAAAAAAAGATGCTTTGCTGGCTATTTATCAGTACGAAACACACAAGATAACACCGGAAGTATACAGTGGGCAACTCAGCCCTTAAATGACGCAATCACTTCTGTTGTTCTCCTATTAACAGTATGTGTCAGTCCAAACAAGACAAAGACCTTGATACTGGGTCCAGTAAATAGTAGAAGACTTAAGGACATTAGTATAGAACAGAGGGTAGGTTTATGGTATTGTATAAACATAAATAACACATAAGGAAGGGAAACCCGAGGCCTGTAAACAGTAAATTAATATTAGACAAACATAAAGGTATGTTTTCAGGCACTCGTAAGAAATAAAGAAGTAGAACACTTGGACAACAGAAAAACAACAGACGTGAGTGGCTTACCCAGGGTTCGAACCCCGTACCTTCCGTACGACAACTCCGCCTAGCTATCAAGCGAATCACACTGACCCCACGGCCAGCTAGGCATCCCCAAAAAAAAGATGCTTTGCTGGCTATTTATCAGTACGAAACACACAAGATAACACCGGAAGTATACAGTGGGCAACTCAGCCCTTAAATGACGCAATCACTTCTGTTGTTCTCCTATTAACAGTATGTGTCAGTCCAAACAAGACAAAGACCTTGATACTGGGTCCAGTAAATAGTAGAAGACGTAAGGACATTAGTATAGAACAGAGGGTAGGTTTCTGGTATTGTATAAACATAAATAACACATAAGGAAGGGAAACCCGAGGACCCAGTATCAAGGTCTTTGTCTTGTTTGGACTGACACATACTGTTAATAGGAGAACAACAGAAGTGATTGCGTCATTTAAGGGCTGAGTTGCCAACTGTATACTTCCGGTGTTATCTTGTGTGTTTCGTACTGATAAATAGCCAGCAAAGCATCTTTTTTTGGGGATGCCTAGCTGGCCGTGGGGTCAGTGTGATTCGCTTGATAGCTAGGCGGAGTTGTCGTACGGAAGGTACGGGGTTCGAACCCTGGGTAAGCCACTCACGTCTGTTGTTTTTCTGTTGTCCAAGTGTTCTACTTCTTTATTTCTTACGAGTGCCTGAAAACATACCTTTATGTTTGTCTAATATTAATTTACTAGTTAAAATAGTACAGTATGTAAGAAAATGGTTTTTGTACTTACAGAGTAATTGCAAGTTCTATTACTAGTACTGATTTACAAGTATTCACAGTTTGGCCTTAAATGGGTTATTTGCTTTATGATTTTGAATAGTTGAGAAAAGTTATATTTAGAGATATTGCAGCTGTCTAATCTTGGCTGAGAAACAGCAAGAAGTGAAGCTCAGAGAGTTAAAACATACTCTTAGGACATAATTGTAAAGTGTTTTGATGATGAATTTTAACATTTTTTTTTTAACTTTGTGAATAAAGTCTAATTCTGCTTCCCAGCCCAGCCTACAGAAAGTAACCTAGAGAACTTAACAAAACATGTTGTGAATTGTTAGAAAGTGCTTTGTGTCAGAGTCTGTTTACTCTGTCAAAATGTGTCTTTGCTGCTGTGGACTCGGCTATGATGCCATATTTCATGCCTATTAGGTAGACGATACAAGTACCGTTTCAATAACTGTGGTTTTAACATGTATTTACCTACTTTTCTTCCCATAAAAGAGTTCTAATGCCTTATCCGGTAAACCTCGTGTTTGAAAATACTGGAATAATCATGTTTGTGTGAAATATTGTTCAATTTTTATTAAATAAAGTAGGTGTCACAGAGAGTTTTATGGGACCAACCCAAGTCTTAATTCTCCTATCAAAAATCTACGACAAATGTGGTCTCGTCCGAAGGATTTTTTTTTTTTGAACTTAGAATAGGAAGACGAGACGGCAAATATCAGCTTGTCTGTAAGATTCTTTATTCTGTAATAGAGTAAGAGTGTGATTGTCTCGTGGTTTTGTGTATCTTTAAAAAGAATTTATCCCCTAGACGAAACGATCTGTTTATGGGCGTGCTGACCACACAATTAATAATTGTTTTTCCACAGCATTATTGAGCATTATTCATTTGAGTTACAGGTTGATTTTGTCGGAATATATGTTAATTACTGATTTTGTAATACTAAACGCTGGTAAAGTTTGTGAGTGTATAACATTCACAGGGTTTTGAAGAAGTTGGTGTGTTTGAGCTAAGCTAAGGAGTGCGTTCAGACAATTACGTCCTGTAAATTGCCTCCCTTACCCTAACTGTCTTCAGGGGTGAACTTATAGTGGATTTTAAAATTAAGGGGATTTTTTTTTCTTCCTTAAAATTTTTGCAATAATTATTTTGTTTCCACTGTAGCAACTTATTTTTCAGTGAGTAATCTTAACTACCATTTATTTGGCGTAGTCGTCTGCATAAGGTGCTTTATTGCCGATTAATAGCAGCGATAGTTAGACACTATATTTTTTGGAGGAGGTATCCCAGGTTATAAGTATATCATCTTTTGTTTGGTATTTTCTCGCAAGTGGTAGGAACCAGTGTATCCTTTTCTTATTTCCTTCTCGACTAAGTCTCAGTCAGCTATTTACTATGGCAGAGGGAGCCGCGCTAGCGTAGTGGTTACAACACCGCTCTGGCGACCGGGTGATACAGGATCAAACCCGGGCGACGGCATTTGAGGATTTTTCGTCGACCGGGATTTGGACTGGATTAGCTCGAGACCTGGCGAGGACATTTGAAGGAGTGTCGTCGACCAGGGACTGGCGGCTCCTGAGCCGACCCAGCTGCAATGGGTACCTCCGAAATCGGCGAGTATTTGCCTGAATGGCGAGGGACACCTGTCTCTGTACAAGAAATAAAGGGATACTCACGTAAAAATCAATGTCAGGTTAGACATAAATAATAACCTGAGATTTCGCCTCGAGTATTAGCGGGCGTACAAAAAAAAAAAAAAACTATGGCAGAAAGAGCGAAACTTAGACAGATGCTCAGGGATGAAGCGAGAGAAGAAGGTTTGGACGGAGAGGAAGCGAAAGCTTTTGTCAAGGACGAACTTGACAGATATGATGCGGAGAGGAAAGCAGCTGAAGCTAAAGAGGAAAAAGAAGAAGCTAGGAGGAAAGAAGCGGAAGACCGTCTATTACAGCAGAAGAAGATTGATAAAGAAATGGAAATTCGCAGGTCAAACAAAAGAGAGAAGGAGAGACAGCATGAGGAAAGAGAAAAGGAGAGAGAGAGGAAAGAGAGAAGGAGAGACAGCATGAGGAAAAAGAGAAACAGAGACAGCATGAGTTGGCTCTTAAAACTCTAGAGTTCCAATATCATGGTGCTGCCTCTACCTCCAGCAATGGAGAGTCTTCTTCTCATTCCTCTTTAACTGATCCTTCTAACACACAATCTACTCATCTCACCGCTATGTCTTTTGCTCTAGAATCTTTCCCTTGTCCTAATGAGAAGATTGACATGTATCTAGAAAAATTTGAGAAAATTGCAACTCTGTATGGGTTAGAGAGGTCACGCTGGAATATGAAGCTTTCTCAGTTTTTGAAAAGCAGTGCGTATGATGTTTATGCCAAACTGGAGAGCAGCCAACAAGACAATTACGACATGTTGAAGAAAGCTTTACTTGAGCGCTTTGAAATGAATGCGTGAAAGTTTTTGCAACTGTTTCGCAACAGCAGGAAGGAGAGCTCTGAAACTTTTCAGCAGTTCTCATCTCGTTTAAAGGGATACTTGACGAAGTGCCTTGAGCTTTCACAGCTCCCCTCTACCTATGAAAGGTTGGAGGAATTTGTTATAACAGAACAAATAAAGAACGCTTTGTCTGCAGATACCCGGAGATTTCTAGCTGAGCAAGGTGCAGAAAAGCTTGAAGACATTTTGGAAAAGTCTGAGCAATATCACAATGCGCTGGCTGAACTACCAGCCACAAAACGTAAACCGACAGAAGAGCATTTTCGGAAAAATAATCTAGACCAATCTTCTCATGCTTCTAACCAAAATAACCATAGAGAAACTGGATCTCAAAACCCCCCTCCTGAAAAATCCAAGTTCTACAAAAACAAGTACCCCAACCACAGTAAACAGTCTGATCAACCTGACCGCTTTTCATGGCAGCGCAGCCAGAAAGGACAAGGTGGTAAAGGGAGAACCCCTGAGCACGGGACTAATGATCAGAGTGAGCACACCAAACCTAAACGCATCGGATGCTTACTAACAATCTCGCAAGGCGGAATTATTGACAGTGATTCCCAACCTGTTGGGGATAGACCCTCAACGCGAGGTACTGTTACATAGAATGGTTCTCAAACTTTTTGTTTATTTGACACGGGGCTTTCTTATGATTGCATTGTCACCAGAAACCTGGTTAAACCCAGTCAAGAGACAGGAGAGACCGTCGAATTTTGCGGAGTTTCTAAGAGTGAGGCACCTACAGCGCTTCCCATCGCACTGGTGGAGATCCACTCTGAGTTTGTCAGAGGCGTGATCAAAGCGGCTGTTATGGATGACCCCATCTACCCAGTCATACTTGGCGGTAGATATGTGTTTTATTGGGAAACTGGAAGAGCCGATGGTGGCAGTAGTAACTACAAGAGGGCAAACCAAGGGCAAAAGTCTGCGCCTAATTTGTTACCCAGGGAACTTAAAGAAGTGCAACAAAAGGACCCTACTTTGGCACCCTGCTTTAGGAAACTGCCCATGGCTAAGGAACCCAGACAGCACGGGGGCATTTTTTCTAAGGATGGCGTACTTTATCACAGAACGGGCAAGCCTGACCAAGGTTACAATCAGCTCCTAGTACCGAAACAGTACAGAAGCCAAATCCTAGAAATGGGGCACTCTCTTCCCTTCAGCGGACATATGGGACAGAACGCCACAAACCAACGGATAACCACTCATTATTGGTGGCCAGGAGTAAATACTGGTATTATCAGGTATGTCAAATCCTGTGCCCAGTGCCAACATGTGCCACCCAAGCAACGGACACCCCCCAGTCTCTTTGGGTGAAATGCCAATAATGGGAACACCATTCGAACGGTTGTGATTGACATTTTAGGACCCCTAGAAAGGACTAAAAGAAGGAACAGGTTTATCCTCACCTTAGTTGACACATGCACTTTATGGGCAGAAGCTATCCCGCTAACATGCGCAGATGCCAAGCATGTCGCAGAAGCCCTAGTGCAGATTTTCACTCGGTTAGGATTCCCTCAGCAAGTGTTGACGGATAACGGATCTCCATACCAAAACCTGTTGATGGATGAGATCGTTAAGATCTTGAGGGACCAGCACATCTACACCAAGCCTTACACTCTGGCCAGAAATGGGCTAGTAGAACGTGTTAACGGAAACCTCAACATGATGTTAAGTAAACTGGCACAAGTGAAACCTGAAGATTGGGATTGTTGCCTCCTGGCAGCTTTATTTGGCTACAGAGAAGCTCCTCATACTTCCACAGGATTTCTGCCAGCTACGCTTTTATTCAGCAGATCCATTAAGGGCCCGCTTGAAGCCTTACTTTGGTCGCTGACAGACCAGAAGGCTGATGAGACAGTGGTCTCAGCAAGTAAATATGTGTCGGATTTAAAAGGAAGGTTGAAACTAGGATGGGACCTAGCAACGACCAACTTTAAGCGAGCACGCACAAAGCACGCTAACTGATACAGGAAAGTCACGAAAGAAAGAGAACTGGAAGCAGGAGAGAAAGTTTTGGTGTTACTCCCTACCGGAAACAACCAACTGAAGATCAGATGGCAAGGGCCGTTTACAGTCCTGAAAAAGATTTCTAAGGCTAACTACCAGATCTCTTTTCAAGGAAAGGAGAAGGTTTTCCATGTAAATCTGTTAAAGAAATTCTTGGAAAGACCGGTGCCGACCTCCGAACATCTTCTGACGTTCGTCAAAATTGACAAAGATGACGTTAGTGGCAGGGAAATTCCACTGCAATCACATGTAATCTTTCAAAAATGTCAAAAGTTGCGATGCTCTTTCAAGCGCGCATGGGAGACATTCCAGAGAAAGGAAACTTTGGGAGTAGACTTGAGTAGGAATTGGAGAGAGATGGAGGGGGGAGATGAGATGGAAGAGGACAGACACCCTGAAGCTACGGATATAGGAAATTTATTTCCATAACGTAGACATGGAGTGATTCCATATCTTAAAGGGGGGACGTTCTGTCACAGAGAGTTTTATGATCAATAAATTTTCTAGTTTCCTTTCTTTCTCTACCCGTATCCTCTACCTTATTTTCATTCTTTTATCCTTTTTGTATTTTTTCGCATTCGTGCGTTTGCGACTATAAACAGTACTATTTTCCCATTCTAACGTTCGCCTGTGTCTGTTCTCATTTAGAAACACACTAGTGATGTTATTACGTAGATGTCAGTCGCTGCAGATAGATGACAAACTGTGAAGAGTCGCTGCAGTCAGACGAAAGGTGTGATTATGTTTCATACTCAGACATGAGAGCAGACAAATTGTCTGCATTTGCACCTGTCACACGAGTTTCCTTGGCTGAGCTGCTCGGTGAGGTGTGAATCGCGCCAGACATGCTCGCTCAGAGCAGACAGAGTGTCTAGCATTTCTCATATGACACTCACGCTCCACGACCAGTTTTGATGTAGGTGTGAAGACGCACTGGTGGCAGTTACGGCATGCATCTAAGTTAACGTAGGTGTTAAGGAAAGGGGAGGCTATTGCGTGGTTTTGGAAAGAGCGGTCATCCTTTGTCCGTTTAATAGATATAACCAGAATGTTAAACTTTATTTTCATTCATACTCCTTAATTCGCAGTAGACAGGTTGCTCGTGAATAGAATAAGCTGTATAGCGAAGCTCTTAGTTTGTTCAGAAATCTGCCAAGCTTCTAGATTTCAAATAAATGTATCAGCGTATGATTCTAAAGTTGTGCGACCACCTGTAGTTCTGTGTTGAGGTAAATATATAATATCTAGTATTTTGTGAGTGATTAAGTGTTAAACCGCCTATTTTATCCCACTAGTTTCTTTTGTGCAGAGTGATTGATTTATAAGTCTGTTATATTCTCTAGTTGACGAGTTACAGTGGAAAAACAGAATAAATTATAATTTCTAGCTTAAAATCATGTAGCTATAATGAATTTAATTTAACTGCTAAATAATCAGACGAGAATAATTTTTCTAAACTAACTTATAAATGCTAGATGCCTCATGAGTGTTGACGGAATACGTATGTATTCCTAATTCATGATGATTGATTTTTATATATAACTTATTTCACGGGAAAGTTTAAACGTCAAGTCAAGCTCTACGCTTGCAGTTCAAAACGTAAGTTATATCGAGTACATAATATGTAAAATATTTCATATGTGTTTTTTTCTTTATTCAGTGAATACAGGGGTAACCCAACTTTGCTGGTGTTTTGTACAGAGACATACCAGTGAGAAACATAAACATTTTATATCTTTAACCACGTGGGTTTTCAAGTAATACCTGTCTGACAGGGCGTGTGTCTTCAGAGAAAGACAGAAAACCAATCCCACTAACGGTTTTTTTTTTAAAAGAATAAATGCTTATACTGGGCCTTTGAGCCAGTTCATATTTCTTCACAAACTCTAATGTACATGCTGCCTTGTGGCGAGAATAATTACAGAGAAAAAACATTAACGTTTCCGACATTGTTGACAAAGTGTGTGGTGAACCAAGACTAGTTGTTGAGAGAAGTTGTCCACCGGTCATCTTCCTAATTAAGGGAAACCTCGTGTTCTGACACTGTGTGCCTGCTGAAACCCTAACTCTTACCTCGTGAATAAGTGACATTAACTTAAATCTGTAAAGAAAGAACGATCACCTGAAGTGGACGCTCCCCGGACACGGTGAATGAAACCATTATCTGCAGAGCTGGGTATCCACTTCATCCACAGATAGACAGATTAACGAAGTGTACACTAAGGCTTGCGCCAGACGGCGAACAACAGCACGATTGTAGGTAAGGTTGTGTGAGTCAGGGCCCTGATGAAAGAACCGAGTGAAAGTAGACTGAAGGATGTTCTTGTTTGATTCACCCACTTTGTAACTTTCCTTTTTGCAAGATTTGTTGCTAAACTATATTTTCCTTAGGATAGATCCTAATCATATCCAAGTCTGTTCATACACTTTTTAACAGGGAAAATATTAGACCCAATCCTATGTATCTGTGACTCTTTGGGGCTATCATCTTTCTCCTAACGGGACTGTGGGCTAAGCATCGAGGGAAGGATCATTCCAACGGGTCTACCATTCTTGTAGCATTTATTGATTTATGACCATTTGTATATGCTTGATGTAATATTTTATGTTGTGATAGAAGTTTATTCTGATAATTAAAACCTCTCTTAAATTATTCCAGCGTATTGGTCAGTTCGTTCCAACATTATCCATATAATCATTGTTATAGTTTTCCCATGTCTGTATGTCAAACTGTGGTCACTTGTATGTGAGTGCACGTGAGTGGATAGAGATATATTAATATATATATATATATATATATATATATATATATATATATATATATATATATATATATATATATATATATATATATATATATATATATATATATATATATGTGTTTAGACTGTCTGACTCCTCTAAAGCTGTCGTAGAAGATAGGCAGAGAGAGAGAAGATTTCTCGTTCTCAGAGACAGCCTCTATCACATCCTACCATCTCACTCGTGGAATCTATTTCTATTACTACCTCTCACTGTGACTATCATTTATTCTAATCTATTCAGAAGGGACCAACCCAAGTCTTAGTTCTCCTATCAAAAATCTACGACAGTAGGCCTGATTAGTAAACAAAAAAAAAATGTTTTTCTGTCACAGAATAGCTTCGTGTTCAAATGGTTGTTCAAAAAGATTATTGGCTGAACATGCATAGCAGCTTTTTCAGGCATGGATTGCTAATGACAGTGATGAGTTTTCGAGCATTTATAGTTCCGATGAAGATGAATTTAGTGATAAATTAACAGATTCTGAGGATGAGGAGGCGTGTCCCATGGATGAACCTAGTTATAGAACTGGTAGGGGATTGCTTAAAGGGATAGGTAAATACTATAAAGAGAAAATAGATCTAGATCACAGCTGAGATCAGTAATCACTGAATCTGGTAATGCTGAGCTTCAGGACAACATTATTGAACAGGAGGTTGGATGGAATGAAGTTGATAAGGCTTCAACTCAGAATGCATTTTGTTTTGTTCCACTGTGATGAATTTACCGTGATACAACGTTAAAATATCTCCAATTATAAAGATAACATTGTAGGGATAAAAATAATGCGTAAGATACTAGGAGACATGCTTGCCTATGCCCGCATTTCCCACCGCCATTCAAACTAACTAGTTAAACATGCAGACGAAACGGTTTACCCTTTGTAGACGGGAGGGAAACGGAGATATAATAAAGGAAAAATATGACTGAACACGTGTTTGAATCTAGAAAGGCTAAAAGATGCAATTGGTAATAAAAGAGAAAAAAATCACGCCACTAGTTAACACAATGTAAGGAAATGGACAGAAAAGACCTTAGCTCTTATTTGAAACAGTCATTTCTTGGACGTTTTACGATACTTGGTTGTTTTATTTGAATTCAGCGGCAAACGCCGTGGAGAAGGTTCGAGAACAAATTTCAAAAACTAACCTTGAGAAAAAATATGTTTTTCTTAATAATAAAGTTATGAATATAAAACCTAGCTAGTTTGATAGCCCATCTTAAGCAGAGAAATAATATACTTTCATTTATACAGACGGACAGATAACGCGGAAGATATTGACAAAAGACCGTATTGTTCATATCAG
The DNA here is from genome assembly GCA_024509875.1 of Oreohelix idahoensis. Classification (NCBI taxonomy): domain Eukaryota; kingdom Metazoa; phylum Mollusca; class Gastropoda; order Stylommatophora; family Oreohelicidae; genus Oreohelix; species Oreohelix idahoensis. Next base: position 18,125 of record JAMPIV010017714.1, on the reverse strand, counting down.
ACTAGCGACAGTATTGTTGTGCACACTTTCACTAAAGTTTCAAATTTTCGTCCTTGAGACATGGAAATGCAAAAATCAAGCTGTAATGAAGGAGAGGGGGAAGGTTGGAGAATTGTGGCTAAAAATAACTTAGGAGGCAGATTTGTGTAGGGTGTTGCGGGTAGTTGGTCCAAGAAACAAGTGTGTTTTTGTGAAAACCCAAGTAGAGACAGATGGACCAACAGACAATAATACATACTTGACTGAGATCTGACTGAAATTTGACTTTTGGTTTGAAGATTTGAAAAAAGTTAGGGGGGAAGTCTGTGATTGGACAAATGTATTCATATTAGCGGGATAGAGACGCACATTTTTGCCATTTTATATAAGTCTGTCCAGGGACACAGTCAGTTATTACCAGTGGTGTTTTCCCAGAAGATATTACATACAATTTAGTGGGACGCCATACTATAGCCAGCAGCTCAGCTGAGTTTTGCTAGTAGTAACTGTGTTCTAAATTCTGAATTGTGAGTTTCTGTTGTGACACTAAAGGTAGTGCCACATACTTAAGCAAGAATACGCAAGCAGATGTGTGTGCCGCCTAACGTTTGTGTCGGTGCAGACTACCATTGTATTCCAGCTACAGAGAGGAGTGGGCCACAGAAATCCAGTATCAGATCTTCACAGACAAGATGAGTGAATACGTGGCCTGCTGAAGATTCACCAGTATTTAACACCACCACAAATATTTCCCCTATCAAATATATACTGAATTCTTGGGAAATATAACATTTACTACAGTATATAAGTCAATGGACAAAGCTTGTTGTAGACACAGAGTGGGAGTGATGACACCACCCCAACAGCACATCCAGTAATAGTTCTCCCAGAGACAGTATAGATATTATTAATATTAACCAGTCTTATAAAATACCTATGTACACAAATTCCATTTTATTATGCCATATATTTATGCATTCCATTTATAACTTCATAACATTTCATATGTTCTGACCAAAATAAAACATTGGTTCAGAACTAATAAATTTAGAAAAAATTGTTAAAATCAAAACTAAAACAGTCTGAGTTAGTTCAGTGTGTTATAGATTTTATTAATATTATTAGACTTATTAATTACCTGTGTGTGTTTGTATATTCTATTACAACACATTACATTTCAATACCCTAGACTTTTTAACGTAGCTAACATTCATGATAGTAGAATAGTCTATTTGAGGTCGTAGTGGTTGTACGAAGGGCCTTCTGTAATTCACATAAACTTTTATCTCAGGAGCCTTCACAACTGACCTCAGACAGTACCCTAGGTAACATAACAACCATACAATACCATCAAATCCACTACATCCACCTCAGGACAGGACTCCTGGTGTGAATCCAGATATTGTCTCAGAAGACTCACCAGCATTTTTTTCCCCAAAGCCATTTTAACAGGTGAAATATTGGAAGAACTTGTTGTGTCAGTCAATGATTATGGCTGATCAATGCTGTCAATCAAAAGCTGCAACATTGAGCACAAGGTCTGTCTATCGCAGCTGGTATCCAATAACACTATATGAACTTTACAAGTTTTTTTCTGTTATCATAGCCATGGGTATTGTCAAAAAACCAAAAGTGAGTGATTACTGGTCTCAGGAGCCTTACATACAGACTCCCTAGTTCAGGCAGATATTTACAAGGGACAGGTTCCAAGCATTGTATCACACAATGTTCCACGTAAGTGATGTTGACGCACAGGGAAAAGCAAAAATTGAGCCATTTCTGCAGAAACTCCTAACACGATTTCAGGAGGCATTTTATCCCTACAAAGAGCTGTCTTTAGATAAAATGGTGATAGGGTAGAAAAGCAGGTGGCCTCAAAGCCTAAGAAATATCATGTCAAGACCTTCGGCCTTTGTGACAGTAGTACTGGTTATGTTGTCAATTTGTTGATTTACTTCGGTGCAATACATCATACAGTCCTGCGCTAGATGTAAAGAGCCAACAAGCCATCAAAGTCTTTGATACACTGCTAAAACCATGTGGAAAAGGTCATCATATTTATGCAGATCATTACTACACAAGTTTTGCATTGCTGCAGTATCTTACCGACAACAATCAGTATTTTACTGGAACTAAATATAAATCGTAACAATTTTCCAAAGGCACTGAAGACTACACAACTTAGGCATCTCCAGATGAAATGGTTTCTGGATCTAGAAAGTACATTTCTTTGTGTAAGGTTTAGAGATAACAAGGCAAAAACGTCATGCATTCTAGTGTCAAGTTCTGCAACTGTGGAAACCAAAGAAATCACAAATCGTTTTGGCAAAAGAAAGCACAAACCCGCTATGATTGATGACTACAACCAACAAATAAATGGATGTGGCAAGGTTGACCGGTGTGTAACAACCTATGGAACATTCAACAGAAGAACCAGAAAGTGGTGGAAGCAATGTCACAGAGTGGATGTTTGTGGTTAGTTTCTAGCATTTGAGACTTTGTACACAGACATTTCAAATTTTACTTCCAGGATTTTTAAATCAGTGTTTGTCTTTTTTTTTTTTTTTTTTTGTATCATTAATTTTATAAACATGGTTTGGTTAATTTAAATATGGTATTCTGGAATATATCAGCTATATGAACTTTTTAGTTCTATACTATTTGGATTATTTAACAAAATCTTATCAACAATGATCACACAGATCAGTTGGTATTCTGGAATATACCAATAAAGTATGAACTATTTAGTTCTATTTTATTTTGATTATTTAACAAACTCTTATCAACAATGATCACACAGATCAGTTGGTATTCTGGAATATACCAATAAAGTATGAACTATTTAGTTCTATATTATTTAATAAACTCTTATCAACAATGATCACACAGATCAGTTGTTAGTCTGGAATATACCAATCAAGTATGAACTATTTAGTTCTATATTATTTGGATTATTTAATAAACTCTTATCAACAATGATCACACAGATCAGTTGGTAGTCTGGAATATACCAATAAGGTATGAACTATTTAGTTCTATATTATTTGGATTATTTAATAAACTCTTATCAACAATGATCACACAGATCAGTTGGTATTCTGGACTATACCAATAAAGTATGAACTATTTCTTCTTCTTCTTCTTCGATCCTTAGCCGCCAACCGTCAAAGCAGTCAGTGGCCATTACACCTGGTGGCGTATGAACTATTTAGTTCTATATTTTTTGGATTATTTAATAAACTCTTACCAACAATGATCACACAGATCAGTTGGTATTCTGGACTATATCAATAAAGTATGAACTATTTAGTTCTATATTATTTGGATTATTTAATAAACTCTTATCAACAATGATCACACAGATCAGTTGGTAGTCTGGAATATACCAATCAAGTATGAACTATTTAGTTCTATATTATTTGGATTATTTAATAAACTCTTATCAACAATGATCACACAGATCAGTTGGTATTCTGGACTATACCAATCAAGTATGAACTATTTAGTTCTATATTATTTGGATTATTTAATAAACTCTTATCAACAATGATTACACAGATCAGTTGGTATTCTGGACTATACTAAGAAAGTATGAACTATTTAGTTCTATATTATTTGGATTATTTAATAAACTCTTATCAACAATGATCACAGATCAGTTGGTAGTCTGGAATATACCAATAAAGTATGAACTATTTAGTTCTATATTATTTGGATTATTTAATAAACTCTTATCAATAATGATCACACAGATCAGTTGGTATTCTGAACTATACCAATAAAGTATGAACTATTTACTCTTTAAGGCGATCTTTGTCCTCTCAAGGCTGTGTGTGGTCCCGGTTGCCGGGTCCTCCCAGCGCAGTAGAGGCAGTGAGTGGGAACTGTGTCTGTGCCAGACTGCCCTTTTCCGAGGACCTTCGGTCCCGAAAGGATTTTGGCTGGACGGGCGTCTGGGAGGCATGGCGAAATGGTTTTATAGCGACAGGAGTAGAGTACACATGAGGGCAAGTTCGGGGCACAGCGGACTGATCTACCGCTTGCTTGTCACATTGATCATAGAAACAACAATTAAAAGTCTGTTGTACCAATATACGCCGCTAGGTGTGCCGGAACAACGGACGATTTCTTGTTGCCCTAATGACGCCGCAAGGTGTTATGGCTGAAGACTGCTTAGTCGGTCGGCGGTCAAAGGAATAATAATAATAATAATAATGAACTATTTAGTTCTATATTATTCTTCTTCTTAACCTTCCAACTTCTCAAAGAGCATAGACCCTCATCAGATTATGCCAAATCTTTCTGGAACATTCTATCAGCTCAAGGTCTTGCCAAGTCTTTCTGGAACATTCTATCAGCTCAAGGTCTTGCCAAGTCTTTCTGGAACATTCTATCAGCTCAAGGTCTTGCCAAGTCTTTCTGGAACATTCTATCAGTTCAAGGTCTTGCCAACACCATTTCTCCCATGATCAGTTTCTTCCTCTCCATGCCCTTCCACCATGTCTCGCAGAGACCCAGGGTATTAATCCTGTAATTCCTCATTTCTGCAGCTACTTGTGCAGTTTCCCCTTGTTTATTTAGAGTGTGAACATTTTGGTTGCCAATCCTGGAGATTTTCCTAGAAGAAAAAAAGATTAGTCGGCAACCGAGACTTCTTTTGGCTTTCTCTGAGTTGCTTCATACACCTTCTTACACAGGATCTTCTTCTGTCTTGGGTGGCTAAGTTGATTTATATTTGTTATTTGATTTATCCATAGTGCTTGTTGATGTTTTTGTGGTCAAAAGTTTTTTTATGGGATGGGGTAACCAGTCCCATGCCCAGCCCTCCTTAGTCACTTTTTATGACACGCCTGGTGCAGTACTGTGTTACTATTCTTTGCTCCCCTTTTGAGCCCTGGTAACACACAGGTAATTTCTCAGTAGTAATTCATTCTAATTCACACTCTATAGTACAAATAGTAGAAATATAACCATATTTAATGATTTCTCAATTCATCTTTCAATTATTCACAACTGAAGGTTGGGGCAAAGTTTTTTACAGACAGGGGGTATGATGTGCTGGTGTTGTGGGTAGTGGGTTTCCCCCCTTGCTTCACCCTAGGCCTAGTGAATTCTTGTTCATGAAAGGAGCGACCATTGCGGTGTTAGTCTCTTGGCCTAGCAAAACCTCTCATACCCCAAGATCGTTGTGCGTGGTGAAGAGCCACACCCTCCTCGAGGTAGTCCTGGTAACTGAGGGTGCGAATCCTCAGGCTAAACACAACGGATCTAGAGGAGCAAACCTCGATAATAAAACCGGTGCACTACACCGTACACACCCTCTGTGGGTGGGAAGGAGCCAGATGGATACTGAACAAGTCTTGGGAGTGGGAACGAGTGTGGACTTCTCCCTGAAGATCGGAACCCATCGTACAGGCACAGAGACTCAGGACGTGACGATCCTATTGCCTTCAACTCTTGGTCACATGCCTAGAGCCTCGGAGAACTCGGCGTAACCAGCAGGCAATCTGGTGGCGGGGAATGAGCACTGTGAGCCCTACCTTGGCTACGTATCAGAAGGAGATGCAGAAACACCCCCTTTATCTCCCCCAGAGCTGGCACAGTACACTTCTGGCTTCTACCCGGGGCGGTAGGAAATCCACAGGCACCCCAGCATCACAATGCCATGAAGATGACAAAGTTGGAATTTACTAACTCAAACCTGGCAGAGCAAGTCCTCCATCAGATGCGGCAGATGCTGGGCCCACTGGCGCGTGGACACGTCCCGATCCCCATTGAGACTTGCCCGGGGAGCCCACCCCGGCTCAAAAAAGCAGAGAAGGCCACTCTCCAAACCTCCGATGTCTTGCGGGCAGTGTTAGGATGTGCAAGAACATGGACGGGAAGACTCCACAACTTCCCCACTGAAGACACGCCCACGGCGACTGTTGCCTCAATTGGCTGTGTGTGGTGTACCCGGAAACGGGGCCTCCCAGTACTGAGGCACAGTTAAGTCCCCGATGTCACTTATCGGTGCAGAGTTGAGAGAGATGGCTGAGCATCACAATCCCCCCTGTGTTGCAGCATGATGAGAACCAAGCATTGCACACTGAGCTTGGGGGGATCACTTGGGCACCAGACTTAATACTGGCTCTTGACTGGATGGCCGCAGGAGATTTCTACAATGGAGGGTTGGCAGGTGGTGGGTATCTGGAAGTGGCTCTGTGCAGGACGTGAGGATTCCTTGGGAGAGCCCAGAACCAGATCACAGCATTGTGCAAGCTCTGCATAGTTGGAGAACCCCCTGGATGACGGGGAATGCACAGTGTGCTACCCCACCTATCCCCAACTGCTAACTTAGAACCAGAAGTGGGGTCCTCTGTATGCGTGCCAGGCCAGGATAAAATGCCTGGGAAAGAGACTGGAGCTCAGAACTCCCTAACTCAAAGTTGCAGGATGGCAGAAAAGCCACGGGAAAGACAGGGCTATTTTGAAGATAACGCAACCATATTTTTACCATACGAGCTCGGACGCCGCCTCGGTAAACAAGGTCCGCGCAGAGCAGTGACACCCCCAGGCTGCTTGCGAATAGTCTACTACTGGGAACTTAAACAGATTAGGGATGAGCCCACTCTCCCATTGAACAGGTGCTAAAGTCGTAGATACTGGGCCAGAAGGCGCACCGGAAACCACAGTATCACGCAACTCGCTTTTTTTTCTATGGAGAGAGTACACCGTCACAACTGAAGCATGCTGCCCTAAAATGAAGTGATGCTCATTATCTATGGGAGGTCAACTTTAGATACATGTTTAATTTATTACAATGTTACTTGATGTATTTCTCAGTTGTAATTTTTCCACATGCATACTGAACAGCACAAGTAGTAGAAATATTTAATCATAATTAAAAATTTACCAATTAATCCTTCTATAATTCATATTCCAAGCTGATGCACACAAAAATTCACTTCTGTCAATTGTCTGTGACATGTCTATTTTAGACACATGCACAGATGAGCACAGTAGTACTTGGTGTATTTCTCAGTAGTAATTTATGCTCATACTGTATAGTTTTTATGGTTTAACAAAAATGGCAATGATTGACACAGTGTAGCAGAAGTAGTAGAATATAATCGTATCAATTACTTATCAATTCATCTTCTGATAATTCATTTTTGAAGCATGCTGCTTTAAAAGATCAAAAACATTCAGTTTTTTATAACATGTCTACTGTATACAGATGCATTCGTAGAACAGATCTGTGCTGAGATATTGGTGTTACTGCATAAGAATAATGATATATTAAAACATAAAAACAAATTTCCTTTTTTACGCTATTTCAGACTCTCATATCTTCTGTTGCAATTAATGCAAAAGGCTCTTTTCATATCTGAAACAAACAGTAACATTTCATCTATAACATAACACCACATGAAAACTGGAGCCTTCAGCAATAAATTTGTCAAAAGGTGTGAATGACCCCCATATTGAATGTCTGTGACTTGAAAGCCCAATCTCTGGTAAGAATTTGACCTGGTGACAGATGGGTTGCTAGGCCCAACAGGGCTCAACTAAAAGTGCACTAACAGACTACTGTGGAGTATTTTAACATTTCCTTTACATTAAATCATAACACACTCTTTTCTTTTCAGATGTCAAGAAAAAGTCAATTATGGTTCCCATTTATGGACCAGAAAATGAAACTGGAGTGGGATTGTAATGTAAGTTATTTTTAGCTCCTGATATTATTTGCATTCTTATCATGCTAACATTCTCTCCCCCCTCTTCCATTTTTTTTTATTTTCACTGTTTATTAAAATCAGTGCTGTTGGTTTAAATGATTGTAGGTTACTTGCAAACAATGATATTTTCTATTATTAGCATGAGTCTTGTCTTCTATTTCTTCTGCCTTCTGTTTCAGCAGGATAATAGCAGTGATTTTCTAACCAAAGTACAAACAAATGCATGTGCTATTTAGAAGATGAGTTGCACCTAACATGTTCGACCAAAAAATGGGGAATTCCCTGAGAAATAAATTTTACTATTTTTGTCAATACACTATTGAAAAGAAAACACAGTGTGATGCTATGTTCAGCAACCAAAGCAGATGGGTTCAAGGAAAACTGAAGAGACATCATATACACCAAAGTTTAAAATATTAGAAAATGCTGATCACAACACTAGAAAGAGAACTCCAGTGCAGAAAAACAGAAATAGTTAACAACATCTATAATCTCTCAAGCTTAATTCTAACAACCTCTGGAGGTATAAAACAGATCTAATTCCGCATAGGTACTGTGTCACACTAAATTACACTATATAAAAAAGTGTCCTAATGTTACTGTTGGATCCATGAAGATTGTAAGCAGTTGAAAGGAAAATTCTACGTGGAATAAAATCACGTGCTAAAGGAATTTAAAAAATAAACGTTATCTTGTAGCTGAGGTGTGGTGGCCAGTCAGCCTGCCTGGCTGGTTTGACCCTCCCACTTTTGCAGTGGTCAGTACCAAATGAGAACAATAAAAACAGCAGCCAAAAAAGCTGCAAACTTTCATAAATGAATGCTTGCATAGAATAGAAAGACTGAAGTAGTGTCACATGATCAATAATGTGGAACTGATGAGAACTAGACAAGCACCAGTGGAACAAGAGATGATAAGAAGATGCTGGAGATGGATAGGTCACACACTGAGAAAATCTGTTGACAGCGTTACTTAGCAGTTCTTGTTGTAGGATCCCCAGGGTAAAGGAGGAAGACCAAAGAAAACTGGAGTTGGACATGAAGGAGATAAGAAGACATGGCAAGACTTGAGCTGATAGCATGTTCCTGGAAGACTTGACAAGACTTTGAGCTGATAGAATGTTCCTGGAAGATGTGGCAAGACTTGAGCTGATAGCATGTTCCTGGAAGACTTGACAAGACCTTGAGCTGATAGAATGTTCCTGGAAGATGTGGCAAGACTTGAGCTGATAGAATGTTCCAGAAAGATGTGGCAAGACCTTGAACTGATAGAATGTTCCTGGAAGATGTGGCAAGACCTTGAGCTGATAGAATGTTCCTGGAAGATGTGGCAAGACCTTGAGCTGATAGAATGTTCCAGAAAGATGTGGCAAGACCTTGAGCTGAAAGAATGTTCCTGAAAGACTTGGCAACACCTTGAGCTGAAAGAATGTTCCTGAAAGACTTGGCAACACCTTGAGCTGAAAGAATGTTCCTGAAAGACTTGGCAAGACCTTGAGCTGAAAGAATGTTCCAGAAAGATGTTGCAAGACCTTCAGCTAATAGAATGTTCCAGAAAGATGTGGCAAGACCTTGAGCTGATAGAATGTTCCAGAAAGATGTGGCAAGACCTTGAGCTGATAGAATGTTCCAGAAAGATGTGGCAAGACCTTGAGCTGATAGAATGTTCCAGAAAGACTTGGCAAGACCTTGAGCCAATAGAATGTTCCTGAAAGACTTGGCAAGACCTTGAGCTGATAGAATGTTCCATAAAGATGTGGCAAGACCTTGAGCTGATAGAATGTTCCAGAAAGATTTGGCATAATCTGATGAGGGTCTATGCTCTTTGAGAAGTTGGAAGGTTAAGAAGAAGAATAATATAGAACTAAATAGTTCATACTTTATTGGTATAGTCCAGAATACCAACTGATCTGTGTGATCATTGTTGATAAGAGTTTATTAAATAATCCAAATAATATAGAACTAAATAGTTCATACTTTATTGGTATATTCCAGACTAACAACTGATCTGTGTGATCATTGTTGATAAGAGTTTATTAAATAATCCAAATAACAAAGAACTAAATAGTTCATACTTTATTAGTATATTCCAGAATACCAACTGTTCTGTGTGATCGTTGTTGATAAGAGTTTGTTAAATAATCAAAATAAAATAGAACTAAATAGTTCATACTTTATTGGTATATTCCAGAATACCAACTGATCTGTGTGATCATTGTTGATAAGATTTTGTTAAATAATCCAAATAGTATAGAACTAAAAAGTTCATACTTTATTGGTATATTCCAGAATACCATATTTAAATTAACCAAACCATGTTTATAAAATCAACGATAAAAAAAAAAAAAAAGACAAACACTGATATAAAAATCCTGGAAATAAAATTTGTGAAATGTCTGTGTACAAAATCTCAAATGCTAGAGACTAACCACATACATCCACTCTGTGACATTGCTGAGAGCAAACAAAGAAGAATGTGCCAGATCTCACTGTAAAATTTTACTGCCATAATACAGTCTCAGATTTCCAAATTTGAGTGCGATAACGCAATCTCAGATTTCCTCCCATGATCTGAAACTTTTTCTCCTCAGACTTCAGGACATGCTGAGGCCACAGGTTCATTCAGTGGGGGAAAAATTAAATTGGAAATAGGTTTTGTAGTGAGTAGTTTATTTTATAGTTATATTTGTAATTAGCCAAAGTTTCCTTTTTCACTTATTATGCCAAACAGAGCATGCATTAGATGTGTATATATCTTTACAGCAATGCCGATACAGCTGGAAGTACTTCTGATATTAACAGAAAGACAAAATTAGCTTTTATGGTTAGGTTTGGTTTTATGGACTTTCTTCGTTGCACGCAGACAACTCCATTAGTGTTTCCATCTCCTCCCTTGGATCACACAAGGAGGATCTCAGCAAAGTGCGCGAACTCCGTAGCACTGGCGAGAATCCCGGTGTGTGTATATGGGAATCACACATTCTATAAATATTTTGGTTGTGGGTAGGTTTATAGTTTTTTACATTTTGCCAAGCCAGCGGCCTTACAGCTTACCTTTTATTTCACGACAAGAATGTTCTATTCTATGAAGCTCCCATTTATGATTAATGAAAGTCTGTAGCTTTTTTGGTTGTTGCTTTTGTTGTTCTCCATGCTTGAGAGCCATACAACAGGACTGACTTGACAATTGAGTTGAATATTCTTATTTTTGTATTGATCTCCAAATATTTCTTGATGCAATGAAAGCACCTCTAGTATTCTTATTTTGATATCATTGTCTGTCCCTCCAACTTTGTCTACATTGCTGCTAAGAAAAGATAGACATAAATATATACGAGGGTGTTACGCACAAATAATTACTTTTTTCAAAGCCTTTGTATGATCATTTTTCGTATGTATGATCATTTTTTGACTGAAGTGTGTATTATGTTTTTTACAGTCAAAGGGACATAATCCGAGTTATCGAGACTACAATTTTTTAGGAGTTTGCCTTCTCTTGTATAGAGACACGTTCGGTCTATAATTTCTTGAACGAAGCGTGACCATATCTCCTTATTTGGTAGTATCAGTCAACTGTTGTAGATGCCTGAAACCTTTCTTAACGCTTCTGTTCATGACCATAAAAGGCGCGACTGTGTAAGACTTTTATCTCGAATGTTCTTAGTATCGTCTTATTGTGGACGGCGACTCAGAGATTGTCGCTCTGCGCATGTCTCGACTTGGTTTTCGTTTGTTGTTCCGCCCAGCTCGGGCAGTTTAGAAATGGTCTAAGTAGCGAGCAGACGCGACCTGCGTCTTGTGATTTTCTGAGGGAAATACATTGTCTTTGTGAGTTAGTTAGCTAACTAGACTATTTCCCAGTATTATTCAAGCCTGCCTGGAGGCATATGTTCATGGTTGATTTTCCAAAATAAGGTAATTCCTCTTGTATCGAACTTTATGCTATCATCTAGAGGTTCGTCATTTTGTCGCCTTTTTGCTCGCCTGTGTGATTCAAAATGGAGAGGTACTTTGACTAGGATTAAGTCACCGGTATCTTTATACCTGAACTAGTTATATATATATATATGGGTCGCTCTAGACCAACAAGACTATTGTCTGTGTTCCAGGATTCGTTATATCAGAGATCACGTCCAAGTCAGATGGTTAGACTTAGGAAGGTTATAAAGGTCGAGCTGACCTGTAATCCATGTATGCTATTCACGTGCAGACAGTAAACGGACTTATTGTATACATCTGATCTGCTAGCATCAGGAAGGGAATAATTATTATTGTCTATGATCATTGAAGATCTGCAGCTGACACTGTTGCAGAAGTTATATATATATATTTTTTTATAAAGCTTCACGAACCAGAACTTTATGATATCTGTTTACCATACAACTATGGAGTATTGAATCCTACATGACTATCAGTTAAGATGATTTTGAATGCTGCATTCGTTATACTGTGCTGATGATGACATATATATCATGACTGTTTTGTGGCGTGCAATAAATGGTATAAAACTAAAGCGAAGTTACCAGTTCTATGACTCTACACGTCATGTTGCCTGTGATGTACCCTGTGAACTGTTCTACTGCAACACACACAGCAACATTCTAAATCAGAGAAGACACCTACATCTTGCACTTTAATACCAGGTGTCGATAGGGGTGGCAAGTGGTCGTCAATCTTATAACGGAGCTAACGTACCTGGCATGTTTCCTGGCGCACCATTATCATTTCAGCTCAAATCCACCCTTATCATTTTTGGTGGCCAGTCGTTGGTTTAACCGGGCATTTTGGCACACCTTTATCATTTTTGGTGGCCATATGTTGGTTTACTCTGATACCAGCTATCAAGGGGGTCAACAAACCCAGACATCATCAGCAGACTACAAGACAACGTTGCAGTTTCTATTCATCACCTTTGATGAAATTTTTTTGAAAGACGCGGCATTACTGACAGTTGTTGATATTTTGAAACTACCCGGCGCTGCTCGGCAGTATTGAAGTTTGTCTACAACTAGAAGGACAAGTACCGAGCGAATGGATTTCCAGATCTGTTAATAAGAAGGACAAGTGCCGTAACAACTGTTGTGGTCTCAGAGGTACTGTTGCAGATTCAGAAGGTCAAGTGCTCAAGTCAATTTGTAGAATTCAGAAGGTCAAGTTCAGAAGCTGTTTCCTGTCAGAAGCTCATTTCCCTCGTCATGGCTGTCTATGGGAGCAGATGTTAATCAACGTTGGATCTTTATCCTCAGAATGCTGACGACATCCTGTTCTGCACCGTGCTGACGTTTGGGACATATAGAAGTTAAGTGGCCTGTTTTGTTTGTGAACTGTGCCCTTATGTTCTAACTGAGCCTTCTGTCTATCACATTTTCACACTATTTACATGTTTATATGTTATATGTTATTTGTATTTGTATATTTATATGTTTATATTTCAGCGGGTTTTCTCGGTTGGGCGGTGTCTTTCAGTGGAAGATACCACGTCACAGAGGTTCTACTGTTAGCGTTTTCGTTAGGGACTGTGCGAATTTCCTACTGTGAAATTTGCTAGCGACAATCGTTGCTATATCTGTTTAGTTGTGACGAGTTGTGCTTTATTTTTGTTTCTTGTATATTTTTTTTCCCTTTTCTTTTCTCTCTTTCTTTCTGTTTTTTAGTTTCGATTTCGATTGTTTGTATTTGTAGGTCTCCCCTTTTCTATTATTCAGTTCTTTACGTATATTTTTGTGTATACGCTGTAGCGTCATTTGTTTGTCATATCTTCGCATTTTGTCATCACATTTCTTTTTAGTTTCGCTGTTTATTTATTTGACTTATGCGAATGTTTTTATATTGTTTGATCTTTGTTATTGTTTACATTGACTCTGATCTTTGTTTTTGTTTACATTGACTTTGATCTTTGTTGTTGTTTACATTTGACTTTGATCTTTGTTATTGTTTACATTGTTGGTGACCTTTGTTATTGTTTACATTGTCTTGTTATTGTTTGCATAGTTCTTGCATAGTTAGCTTTCACTATTGTTACATATATGCTCATGCACTATTGGTCTATAGTGCACTTATCATAACTAACTGGTGGTTTTTTGCTTATGCACTATTGTAGTGCAGTTATGATAAATAACTGATGGTTATGCACTGATTTGTGTAGTGCACTGATAATTAAGAGGTGACTTGTGATATTATTATACATTTGATAATATAAGTTGGTGTCAAGTCTTGTTGCCCACAGAGATTGGAGTAAACATATTGATTATACAAGCACTTTATTAAGTCTTGTTGCTATTAAGATTGAAATAAGATAATTAATTATTTCAGGTTCTGTACTCACATTTTAGACATCATGTCTACATTTGAGTACTTTATTGAGCAGGGTAAATCCCTTGGGAAGACAGGTGATAAATTAGAAGAATTTGCGACTGTTCAATATGCCAAGGCATTGAAGTCGGAAGAAAAGAAAATGAAAGAACAAACTGAACAAAAGAGAATAGATGCTGAAAATTTAAAACTGCAGATGCAGGTAGATGAGAAAAGATTACAAATGGAAATGGAAAAACAAAAAAGAGAAGCTGAAAATAAGAGACTTGAAAAAGAAGCTGAAAATAAGAGACTTGAAATAGAGGCTGAAAATAAAAGATTAGAAAGAAAGTTACAGGCTGAGGCTGAAGAAAGAAAGTTACAGGCTGAGGCTGAAGAAAGAAGGTTACAAAGAGAAGCTGATGAGAGAAAAGCAAAAATGGAGCATGAAGAAAAACTCTTAGCTTTGGAGTTAGAGAAGTTGAAGTTATCTAGTAATGCTAATGATGCTAATAAGATATCATCTGCTAATAAGTCTAATGCTGTTGATTTCAAGCTTAATTTACCAGCATTCAATGCTTCAATTGATGATATAACATTTTATCTAGATAGATTTGAAAGTGCATGTAAGGTGCATAATATAGATAAAACATTATATGTTTATCATCTGTCCAAGATACTTAGAGGTGATGCTTTGACTTTGTTGGGTATGGTAGATGTGCCTGACAAAAACAACTATGAGGTTGTCAGGGCGGCATTGTTAAAGAAGTACCAACTTAACGAGGACGGATATCGTCTTAAATTTAAAAACATGTTACCAGAAACTGGAGTTGAATTCTCTGAATTCATCTCAGGCATCCGTCTTACTTTTTTACGATGGGTTGAGTTGTCTAAAACAGAGAGTACATTTGAAGCTCTTATGGACTTACTACTTAGAGACAAGGTTATGTCTTCTGTTAATGAAGCTTTTCTTTCTTTTCTTCATGAGCGTAAGCCTAAAAACATAAAAGAAATGGAAGAATACTGTAGCCAGTATGTCACTGCGCATCCCCACATAACCATTAGCAACTCTAAAGTAAAAGAAGGTCTGCCAGTTGCTTCGGCAGCACCTTATGGCCCAAATTTTATGCGTAAATTTCAGGGTAGCCAGCAAAATTTCAATAAAAAGAGTAACCGTAATTATGCCCAGAATCATAGTAATCAATTCCAGGGTGATTCTTCTTCCCAGAACTGGAGACATCCTAATACTATACGTTATTCTACTCCGGTTAACTTTAGAAATTTTCACAAAGGTAATCGGTATAGAGGAAAATATTTTTCTCAGAGACCTCAATACCAGGATAATAGAGGTTCTCAACAGTATAGAGATGGTAATGACAGTTATGGAAACTGGAACTCAAACCAGGATAAAAATTACAGTAGGGACTTTAATGATAATTGCAGAGGCAATAATGGTCGCGGTAGATCGCAACATAAGAGAAAAAAAATATCAACAGACAAACTCTGTTCAACAAGAATCTCAGGGAGTAGATAAACAGGTTAATGATAATAAAGACCATAATGCTATCGGATGCTCATCTTTTGATTTTGGTAGAGCAAATAAATGTATCCAATGCAGTACTTTATTTGACCCAAAGACCGTTACTACTTTAAGCTGTGGTCATCCTTTGCCCGCTCTTCCTGCTAATGTTGCTCATGATGGGAGAGGTTCTCTTATATTACATAAGGGGCTTGTAAATAGTAATCCAGTCTCAGTGTTGTTTGACCTGGATGTACTACTGTCGGGGTTAGGCAATCTCTTGTAGATCCATCCTGTGCTACAGGAAAGGTCATCAAATGTGTCACATTTGGTGGCACGTTGGAAAAGTATCCTACTGCTATAATACACATTGCTACTCCTTTCTTCACGGGAGAGGTCCACGCGTGTCTACTTCCAAACCCTATTGCGGACCTTATTATTGGTCGTATTCACGGAGTTAGGGAATGTACCCCACAGCAGATTGCTGTTTGGGAAGAGAAAAACATTGAAGCTACCAATGCGGTGGTCACAAGAGCACATGCTCTGGATCCACCTCAAACTTCATTAACTAATAATGATGAAGTAAATGACCAAGATAGTCACTTGACTATTACACGTGACTCATTTATCAAATTGCAAGAAGAAGATCCTTCTTTACAAAAAATTCTTCATTCTAGCAAAAAAAGGTGATCCTAATCAAAATACTAATAGAAAATCTTGGATTTCTATGAAGAACGGCGTACTTGTACGTATGGTACAAGACTCGACTACGTCCACTCATTCACAAATTCTTGTGCCCAAGAGCATGAGATTGCAAATATTGCAACATGCTCATGACTCGCAATGTGCTGGACATATGGGTTTTTCCCGTACAAAGTCGAGGGTTCTTGCGGCTTTCTTTTGGCCATTTGTGTGCAAGGACATACGAATGTACTGTCGCTCTTGCAAAGTATGTCAGGAGGTCAAATCTAAAGGACCACGACATGCTGCGCCTATCCAGGCTGCTGACATTCCTATTCGCCCTTTTCAAAAAATGGCAATAGATATTATCGGTCCTTTTAGAATTAAGTCGGCTAGAGGACATCAATTTATCCTTACATGTGTCGATATGTGCACACGTTGGCCAGAGGCAATACCTCTCAAGAGCATCTCAACTGCTGACATCGCAGACGCTCTTTGGCTGATATTTTCTCGCTTGGGTTTTCCCGGAGAAATATTGTCAGACCATGGCACTCAACTTATATCAGACACTATGTCACAGGTAATGTCTATGCTACACATTAAAAGGTCTCTCAGCAGTATCTATCACCCAATGTCTAATGGGTTAGTCGAACGTTTAAATAGGACTCTGAAAACTTTACTTGGTAAAATAACTGAGGATCATCCTCAGGATTGGGACAGGGTCTTACCCGCGGCTCTCTTTGCGTATAGAGAGGTCCCCAATGAACATACGGGGTTTACCCCTTTTGAACTTGTCTTTGGCGCGCAACCGCGCGGCCCTATGTCTTTACTTCACGATCTAATCACTGCCGATAATATTAGCGATGAGACTCAATCTTCTTATGAGTACGTCATTGCTCTTAGGCAAAAGATCATCGAGGCATGCAAACTAGCAACTTCGTCTTCCGAATTTGCTAAAGAAAAGGCAAGGCAGTTTGCAAATAAGAATAGATGTCTACGAGAACTTTGTCCAGGTGACAAAGCTCTCGTTCTACTTCCTTCAAGGGAGAACAGACTTCTAATTGCATGGAAAGGTCCATATGCAATAGTCTCCAAAATTTCTGATGTCGACTATGTTGTCGATATTGATGGAAAGCATAAAACTTTCCACATAAATATGCTCACGGAATTTTATGAAAGACCTGACTATTTGCAGCCTATTTTCCAGGCAACGGACAATTCTCAAGTACCTCATGGTCAGTACTCATCGCTGTCAGTTATACAGGATGAGGAAACTACTTTTTCTGATGTCAATCTTCCTCTTTCTATGGTCCCACTTTATTCTACGGAATCTTGGAAAAACGTGACCGTTTCTCCAAATCTTTCCGCTGAGGAACATCGACAAGTTTCTTCGATGTTGCAAGCATTTCAGGATGTTCTTACAGACATCCCGGGACACACACATGTCATTGAACATGACATTGTGCTAACTGATCATAATCCTATCAGAGTCAGACCCTATCCAATACCTATCCATTTCCAGTCTCAAGTCGAAAAAGAATTGGATGAAATGATACGTTTGGAAATCATTGAACCATCCACTTCAGCATACTCTTCGTCTATGGTTATTGTTCGAAAGAAGGATAATAACATTCGCATTTGCGTAGATTATCGCAAATTGAACCAAGTTACGAAGTTCGATGCTGAACCTATGCCTTCATTAGTAGAGCTACTCAATAAACTTTCTAATTCTAGATTCTTTACCAAACTAGATTTGTCTAAAGGTTATTGGCAAGTCCCGCTAACTGAACGTGCCAAACCTTTTACAGCTTTTTCTACACCTAGGGGTTTATTCCAATGGAATTTCATGCCTTTTTGTCTTATGATGATCCCCCTGCTACATGGGCGTAGCATGATGCGCGCGAATTCTCGCATATCGTTCAGATGTCATAGCAT
>JAMPIV010017713.1:0-60656 GCA_024509875.1 Oreohelix idahoensis | reverse complement strand
GTCTCACATCATCATTAAACAGCATACTCTAATATTGTCTGTAAAAAATGGATGTACAAATCTGATAGGAAAATTTAAATAGTACATTCTTTGACATGTAATGACATAAGTACATAGTAAAGTTAAACTACATGACGATCCAGGACATATGCTCTGGTATTCCGAGGGTAAGTACACAATCTAGAAACTCGTTCATGCTTGATTACTAGGTAAGGTAAAGTCTCAGATGACCAAACAATGGGACTTTCTGAGAATGTACAAGCATTATATAATTGCTAATGAATAATTAAATTTGGCTTCATAAGGTACAACTAACATTATTAAGTAATTGTGGCTGTTTAGTTAAAATAAAGGCCCATTATATTAACTTAATCAGTCATCCTCTAATCATCTTAAATAAAAACGGACAGAAGAAAGATGACAAACCAAAGCACGAATTAGTGTGTACATATAAAAGTAATTACTGATGGGCTTATCTATTGTAGAAATTTAGGTGTGTTCATGACGCTGTAATATATGGAAATATAGGACCAGAAAGTATTTCGGTTGGAGTCATTGTGGGCCATTCTAGATCAAAATGTCCCAGCACATCCACATTATCCGCACCACGGATAGCTCGTACCGTGAAGCTTGAAGTGAAAAGGTTTGATAGTGGCTATTGCATTATCGGAAGTGGATTATCGTAGCTCTTCTAAATTTCTTTGTGTGAATAGCCTGTAAGGAGCTTTCTGAATCTGTCTATAGAAATGAATTGTGCGCGCCCAGGAGGAATCTTTGTAGCTTTAGAATTGACCAAACCATCGCTAACAACTCACGGTCTAAAACCGAGTAGTTCCTCTCTGCCGCATTTAGTTTTCTAGAAATGTACATAACAGGATGCAGAGTATTTGCATATTCTTGCATCAGTGCTGATTTCACCAAAACCAACAAAAGCTTTAGAAGGTTTCGCTGTCAAATTATTCTCACGTAGAGTGGACAGTAAGTCATATAACCCTAAATAGTGATCTTCCCAGGTATCACTGAAGAGACAGATGTCATCTAAGTATGCGATGACATCCGAACGATGTGACAGAATTCGACGCATTATGCGAACGAAAGTGGCAGGGGCGTTCATGAGACCAAAAGGCATAACATTCCATTGAAATAGACCCCTAGGTGTAGAAAAAGCAGTAAGAGGTTTGGCATGCTCTGCTAAAGGCACTTGCCAATAACCTTTAGACAAGTCAAGTTTAGTGAAGAATCTAGATTTAGAAAGTCTAATCAGTAGATCTTCTAACAAGGGCATCGGTTCAGCATCGAACTTTGTGACCTGATTCAATTTGCGATAATCAACACAAATTCGTATGTTCTTATCCTTCTTCCGGACAATAACCATGGAAGAAGAATATGGTGAAGTCGATGGTTCAATTATATTTAATTGAATCATTTCATCCAATTCCTTTTCCACTTGCGACTGAAAGTGTATAGGAATAGGATAAGGCCTAACCCTAATTGGATTATTGTCGGTAAGAATTATGTCATGTTCTATGACATCTGTGTGTCCAGGAATGTCAGTGAGAACATCCTGAAATGTTTGTAACATCGACGAGACTTGTCGATGTTCGTCACCAGAAAGATTAGGAGAAACAGAAACGTTTTTCCAAGATTCCGTAGAATGTAATGGAACCACTGGAAGGGGAAGATTAACATCAGAGAAGGTAGATTCCTCATCCTGTATGACAGACAGGGATGAATAATGACCGTGAGGTGCAGGAGCATCATCCGTTGCCTGGAAAATAGGCAGCAAATAGTCCGGACGTTCGTGAAATTCCGAAAGCATGTTTATGTGGAAAGTTTTATGCTTTCCATCAATATCGACCACATAGTCAACATCGGAAATCCGAGAGACTATTGCATACGGACCTTTCCATGCAATAAGAAGTCTATTTTCCCTACTGGGGAGTAGGACGAATGCTTTGTCACCTGGACAAAGTTGTCGTAGACATCTATTCTTGTTAGCAAACTGTCTTGCCTTCTCTTTAGCAATTTCTGATGAAGCAGTTGCTAGCTTACATGCCTCAATGATCTTTTGTCTAAGAGCAATGACATACTCATATGAGGATTGAGTTTCATCGCTAATATCATCGGCAGTGATGAGATCGTATAATAAAGACATAGGGCCGCGTGGACGCGCGCCAAAGACAAGTTCGAAGGGAGAAAATCCTGTGTGTTCATTAGGGACTTCTCTATAGGCAAAGAGAGCCGCGGGTAAAACCCTGTCCCAATCTTGAGGATGATCTTCAGTTATCTTACCAAGCAAAGTCTTGAGCGTTCTATTCAGACGCTCAACTAACCCATTAGACATAGGATGGTAGATACTACTGAGAGATCGTTCAATATGTAAGGTAGACATTACCTGTGACATAGTGTCAGATATGAGTTGAGTGCCATGGTCTGACAATATTTCTCTGGGGAACCCCAAGCGAGAAAATATCAACCAAAGAGCATCTGCGATATCTGTAGTAGATATGCTCTTAAGAGGAATAGCCTCTGGCCAACGTGTGCACATATCGACACATGTAAGGATAAACTGATGTCCTCTGGCCGACTTAACCTTAAAAGGGCCAATAATATCTATGGCCATTTTCTGAAACGGCCGAATAGGAATGTCAGCAGCCTGGATAGGCGCAGCATGTCGTGGTCCTCTAGATTTGACCTCCTGACATACCTTGCATGATCGGCAGTAAATACGAATGTCCTTATTGACAAAAGGCCAAAAGAAAGCCGCAAGGACTCTCGACTTCGTACGGGAAAAAACCCATATGTCCAGCACATTGCGAGTCATGAGCATGTTGTAATATTTGCACTCTCATGCTCTTGGGAACAAGAATTTGCGAATGTGCCGACGTAGTCGAATCTTGTACCATACGTACAAGTACGCCGTTTCTCATTGCAATCCAAGATTTTCTATTTGTATCCTGATTCGGATCACCTTTCTTCGCAAGAACGAAGAATTTTTTTTAAAGAAGGATCTTCTTCTTGCAATTTTATGAAAGAGTCACGAGTGATTACTAAGTGACTATCTTGGCTATCAACTTCATTATCACTATTCAGTGAAGTTTCGAGTGTTTGTAGAGCTTGTGCTCTTGTAACTACTGCATTTGTAGCTTGCATGTTATTATCTTCCCAAGCAGCAATCTGCTGTGGGGTACACTCCCTAACTCCGTGAATACGACCAATAATAAGGTCCGCAATAGGATTAGGTAAGAGACAAGCATGCACATCTCCAGTAAAGAAAGGAGTGGCAATGCGAATTACAGCAGTAGGATATTTTTCTAGAGTGCCGCCAAATGTGACACATTTAATAACCCTTCCTGTAGCACAAGATGGATCTACAAGCGATTGTCTAACACCAATAGTGGTGCATCCGGAATCGAAAAGTAGTGAGACCGGAGTATCATTAACAAGACCCTTATGTAGAATTAAAGAACCCCTCCCGTCATGCGCAACAGCAGCAGGCAGAGCGGGAAGTGGGTGACCACAACTCAAAGTAGTTATGGTACCCGGTTCGAATAAAGTACTGCATTGGGGGCATTTGTTTGCTCTCTCAAAGTCAAAAGCAGAACCAGTGACAGCGTCAAAGTTTTTACTATCAACAACATGATTACAGGCTCCCTTAGTTTCCTGTTGTACAGCATTAGCCTGCTGATATCTCTTTTTTTTGTGTTGAGATCTACCCCGACTATTATTACCTCTGAAGTTATCAGAGTTATTATTATCTCTGCAGTTATTATTGTCTCTATTGTAATTGTTATCCTGGTTCGAATTCCAGTTTCCACGATTACTATCATGTTCACATTGATGCGAACATCTATTTGTTTGGTTCTGAGGTCTTCGGCAGGAATAACCTCTATTACCATATCCTCTTTTGAAATGCTTATAATTATTAGGGTGATAGTAACGAGTACTATCAGGTTGTCTCCAATTCTTCGAAGAAGAATCACCATGAAATTGGTTTCCATGATTTTGACAGAAATTACCGCTACTCTTTCTATCGAAATTTTGTTGGGATCTACGAGCAAAGTTTTGGCCATACGGAGCTGCCGAAGCAACTGGTAAACCTTCTTTCACCTTAGAGTTACCCATGGTTATGTGTGGGTGCGCAGTTACGTATTGGCAACAGAAATCTTCCATTTCTTTTATTGTTTTAGGTTTACGTTCATGAAGGAAAGCAAGGAAAGACTCATTGACAGACGACATGACTTTGTCTCTAAGTATTAAGTCCATAAGTCCTTCATAAGTTTTTTCCGTCTTAGATAGTTCAACCCATCGTGAGAAAGTAATGCGTATTCTTGCAATAAACTCGGAGAATTCAACTCCATTTTCAGGTAACATGTTTTTAAATTGTAGACGATAGCCGTCTTCGTTAAGCTGATATTTCTTTAACAAAGCGGCCCTGACAACCTCATAATTGTTCTTGTCAGGTTCATCCACCATATTTAATATACTTAGAGCTTTACCTGTCAGTATCCCTGATAACTGATAAACATATTTTGCTTTGTCTATGTTATGAGCTGTACATGCTTGTTCAAATCTGTCCAGATAGAACATTATGTCATCACTGGAAGGACTAAATGTTGGTAACTTAATCTTAAAAGTATCATTATTAGCCTTACCAGAAGATGAACCCTTGTTTGAATCATTACCATTACTCATGCTCGTCAATTTCAATTTTTCCAACTCTAAAGCTAAGACCTTTTCTTCATGTTCCATTTTTGCTTTCTCTTTCCTCTCATCAGACTCTCTCTGTAATCTTCTTTCCTCAGCCTGAGCCTCTTTTTGAAGTCTTTCATTTTCAGCTTCTTTTTCAAGTCTTTTATTTTCAGCCTCTTTTTCAAGTCTTTTATTTTCAGCCTCTTTTTCAAGTCTTTTATTCTCAGCCTCTTTTTGAAATCTTTCAGCTTCTAGCTGTAGCTGGAGTTTTCTCTCCTCAGCTTCTGATTCCCTTTTTTGTTTTTCCATTTCCATTTGGAATCTTTTTTCATCCACCTGCATCTGCAGTTTCTTTTGTTCAGCTTCCATTGCTTTATCATATCGAGCAGTTGCAAATTCTTCTAACTTATCACCAGTCTTCCCAAGCATTTTACCCTGCTCAATAAAGTGCTCAAATGTAGACATGTTGTCTAACATATGAGTCCAAAACCTGAAATAATTAACTAATTTATTTCAAACCTAAGTGTAACAAGTCTTAATTAAGCACTTGTATATTCACATCACATTATATTATCCCAGTCTCTGTGGGAAACAAGTCTCCAATCAAAGAACTTGTATATGAAATATCAGCACTCAATTCTTGATCATAAGTGCACTTCTCATTCAATAGTGCACGACACTATTCATCATTCATTTATCATCAGTGTAGTAGTAACAGTGCATTAGCATAGCCCATTAACTAATTACTATAACTGTAAACAATGACTATGTAAACACATGCAGAATGTAAACATTGAAAATGTAAACAATGCAAACAATGTAAACAATAACAATGTAAACAATAACAAAGATCAGCAACAATACAAAAACGTTCGCAGAAATCAACTAAAAATAAAGCAGAAATTAATGAAATATCACAAAAAATGTGACGATATCTGCGCTATAATTAAACAAAATACATGACACCACAGTGTATAAACAAAAATGTTGTATGAAAACTAAATTATAGACAAGAGTAGGCTAACAAATACAAACAAATCAAAACAAAACTAAAGAATGCGAAATAATAACGAAAACAATATTAAAACATGTCATCACAGCTAACATAAATAGCAACAGAAGTCGCTTAGCAAATTCCAGTATCGGAAATTTGCAAACCCTACAGAAAACGCTCACAATAGACGACCTCTATGACGTGGCATAATCTAACGGAGACACCACCCAACCGAGAACCCGCTGAAATATAAACATATAAATATACAAATAACATATAGACATATAACATATAGAATGAGATGATACACAGAAGACTCAGCAGAAGTATAAGGGCACAGTTTACATACAAACAGGCCACTTAACTTATAGGCTTCCAATCGTAGAACAGCAGAAAAAACGGATGTCAATCAACGTCCTAAAGAGCGAAGCTCCAACGATGATGGCACATCTGAACTGCTTCCACTGCTAACACGATGGTACAAGAGCTTCTGAAATACTGTGTGTTGAGTTGTTTCGGCACTTGACCTTCTAATCCAAAAGTAAGTTGATGGAAATCGGTACTTGGCCTTCTTCAGAAAACAACCCGTTTCAACCGGCACTTGACCTTCACAAAAACGACAGCACTGGAACCTTGACAGCAGCAACTTGCTTGACTTGCGTAAAAGATAACAGCAGTCCGAGTTATCCGGCAACATATAACAACGCCGGGTACTGTCAAATTCTTGTTTCCGTCAAAAAGTTGAAATTTTGACTTTTACCGGGCAACGCCGAGTACTTTGAAAATTTTGAAGATGTTGACTGTATTGAAGAATGTTAATTTCTTGAAGGATGCTGATGAATTCTTGTTGAAAATGAAGTGGGTAAGGGACCCCGTGTTTGCTGGTACCAGAATCAAACCAGCTTATGGCCACCAAATGATGCGTGATGCCATATGATGATGGATGGTATCCGCATGTCTGGTTTTGTGTAGTGTGCAGATGTGTTCAGTCAAACAATGTTCATACAAAAATAACAGGGCAATCCACATAGGACGTCAGTAAACTCACGACGTATAAAGTCAATGATTCTTGTAACAGCCGTTGACGTTTTTCTTCATTATTTATTGTGGACGCCACAGTGACAAAATGGTTACGCGAATATGTAGGCACATCAAACAGTCATTATCACAGCAACATTCAATACAGCAATAGACGGTAGACAGCATTACAATGATGAGTCAGATGCATGTTATATTTCATAGTGCTGTAAATGTAGTCAGGTGAAAAACTCCATCCTTTTCTATAACAGCCAGGAGATAACCAGATGTATGAGATCAGTTCACTCTCCTTAGTCTGACTTCAGCAAGACAGACACGTCTGCCGCAGTATGCCTTCAGGAAATACACAGAAATATCACGCCTCCCGACATGTGGGAAACACTAGAGGTATTATCTCGAATAAACGAAATATCCATTAAGAGGACTACACATCCCTGACAGAACAAAAAATAGCGGAGATCCCCTCTTCAACGAGGCATCTCTTTCGCCATTCAAATCGCTCACTCCACTAGTGGTGGGCGGAAACCGATCGATCAAAAAACAAGACCAGTCATGCGCAGTCCAGCGCAAAAAGACCACAGCTCAAAACTTAACTGCATTCAATACCAACGCGGGAAGACAAATGCTTACCGAGAAAAGTGACTATAAATTTCAAGCAGTTGTTGCCCTTGCGTTATAAAATAGATATTGTAATAAAACGATGTTGCGAGAATTTATCACGCAACATATCGTTTAATTTCAATTGTTACCATGATGTATCATTGCCTTCTTTCACTACACACATTTCATTGCTTTCTTTCTTTGCTGGTTATTCTTCATTTCATTTCATCTCTTCTTTTCACTTAACACTTATTGGTTCATATTTTGTCTATGCTTGCATACTTCATCTTTGTTTGAATTTGATTCTCTTTGCATACTTCATCTTCATACTCTACACATACTTCCATCGCTCTATTGTTGGTTTACCTATATTGCTTAACATAGTGTAATTCTTTGCTGTAGATATTAGAATTTCATCGACCTCACATTTTTGTTTGATGTAATTTTTTCAACAACAACAAAAAAATGATGATATCATTTTTTTCCCCGGGGGTTGGGGTAATCTGTTAAGTCATATTTTGAGTCAGAGTTAAGTGTTAAAGACTTTTATGTACGGGGCTGTTTTTTTCTAGTAAGCACGTTTAAAGTAATGAGTTGATTTTTGTTTGGGTACTTTTTGTACGCTATGTTTTTCTCGAACATTGCTCAACTGAGTAGGTGTTAGTCTTTTTAAAAAAAATAAAGAAAGTGTTCGAAGGTTCTTAGTGGTAGTTTGGGGGGGGGGGGGGGAGATACGGATGAGCTGAGTTGAGTTCTCAAGCGGTTAGTTCGCGCATGAGGAGTTTTTACTGAGTTGTACTGAGAGACTGTGATCTCGGGATTAGTATGTACCTGGCAGAGCTTCGAGACAGTTGTTAAGTCTCATTAGTGTGACCAGAGGATATTTTGAAGAGAATATATTGTTGAAGTGAAGATAGATAGATTATTGAAGGGAATGTTCTTTCTCCCAGGAGATTTATTATTCTAATGCCATGGATTACGTTGGCTCATTGATGTACCTAGTATTATGATGTATGCAATTCCTTTCTTGATGGATTTTTCTACTTACACGATTTATCATTCTATGCCATGGATTACGTCGGCTTATTTGAAGTCTATTGTAAATTGCGGTGTACGCAACCAAGCTCTGGATATTTAAGATGCAGTGATTTACGATGTTTTCTGCAATCTATTTGCCATGGATTTTGTATGCCATTATAACTTGTGACAGTGTGCTGTTCCTGATGTCTACGTTACTGTGACAATAAACTCTATATTGTGAGTTGGAAACCATTGGTCTTACCCGTTGGTGTATTGCTAACTATCGTTACTGTGGTGAGGATGATTGCAACTTAATCAAACTTAAGTACCCATGACATTCGTCTATATTTATACATATTTACACACCTGTCGGCCAAACATAAGTGATGGCCTGTGTGGCGTGTTATAGAGAACATATATATATATATATATATATATATATATATATATATATATATATATATATATATATATATATATATATATATATATATATATATATATATATATATATATATATATTAAACATAAGTGTCTACTGATCTTGTCTACAAAGAAGAACACGTTGCAACATTCATATTCTCTTTTTTTCAGCCAATTCTTCTTGTCTTCTTTTTTTCAGATAATTCTTCTTCTCCCCTTTTTTCAGTTAATTCTTCTTGTCTCTTGAGTTCCTTGTCTACATAGGTTTTCAAGGCTTCACCCTCCATTCCAAAATCTTTTCCAACCTTTACCAAATCTTTCAAGGTAGCCATGTGATAAACCTTCTTTTTTTTCTTGATCGTAACTGTGTATTCTCCTCACGCAAACCAGTGGTGAATATGACGGAGGCTCCAGGGGGAGCAAAGGTCAACTCAACCGACGCAGGGTTATGTCAATATGGAGTGTGAGTGTGAAGTATGAGTTAGGCGAATGGTGGACTGTTCGTGTGTTGACCCGTATAAGGCACTCATTCACTCATTACGTTATGTCACCAATGCAGACCACTGTAGTCGTTTCAATAGTTTAATTGGACGCACACACTTAACAGATTGGGTACAGTTACAAGAACATGAGTCGACATAGACAGCATAATATTGATCAATGGACTACCGTCCTAAATTAGCATTCATGAAGAATAATCTGGTAATGGAACATCTGTAAACACCAAGATTTCCATAGTTTATAAATACAGTCAGTAGACCTTACTGACCGAGCATGTCAATTAAGCAATACTGTTCAAACTTGACTCCTAAACAGGATCTCTTTCTAGCGACGATTCCTTTAGGTACATTACAGCAAATCTCTGTGAAGATAATGTTAATTTCTTTATAATAGTGATCTCTCAATCATCACCTGATAATAAGGAAGTTTTCCCGTTCTCTGCTAATGATATACAATAAGTAGAATTCCAAAATCAATCGAATTCCACAATGGCTGCTGGTTCCCGGTTGAGCATCACTCACTATACGGGTGTATAGCCAAATCTTCAATCGAAGCTTTGTTCATCAACAATAAATGATTCTACAAGGATCAGCATGTTCTGTCCTCATAGTTGCTGCATATAAACATATTTAGGGCTGCTAGAGAATATGTCGTCCCGACATATTCATTGGTAAGTTCATGTAAACGTCTGCCCATCTTAAGCCTAGGAATGAACGAAGTCAGCAAAAGTACGTTTTTACCTGGACATAAGAAATACACTAGCAAGCACAAAAACGCTCTCCCGGCGTTATAGAATCACAACTGGGGAACTTATGGACTAAACGATCCTGGAAGAAACTATCTTCGTCCCCAGAATAACTTAAAGAGATCACAAACTCTTGGGCATCTCTCCGACATGACTTCCTGCCCTAGGCCTAGACAACCGAAGAACCCCCTCACCTCTCTTCATCCGCCGAAAACACCTGACCCCCTTCAGTACAGTACAAGAACAAATAGTTCCACTTAAACATACTAAGATATCAAGATATAAGACATACTCGTCCTACATAGACAAGCACTACACATAGATTCGGACCATAGACATTCTGAAGCAAGAACAATCTATTCCTAACCAAACACAGAATAGATTCAAGTAAGTCTAAATTCCTCCGCCGAGTTCTATTTTAAAGAACGCTACAAAGAGCGATAACTCACAGAATGACTACTTATTGCCCAATCTGAGTTTCGTCCCTCAAGACCAAAACATGCATTCAAAGATGAATATATCTTCATCAGACAATTAAAACATTTTACATGGTATGCGTAATCCGTGCGCCAAAAATATATGCGCAACAGATTACCACACCCCCCGGGGAAAAAAAAGGAATCATTTTTTTTTTCATCTGAGAGCAGCACCCAATAGGCTCCCAACGCATAAATACTGCGCAGATGAGAAATATCTGGAATTATTTAAGCCAGATTAATGCAAAATCTCAATCCCTCAGAGAAAGCATTCCTCTTAAGCATAAGTGTTTCCAGGGAGGTGTCACCAACGCATACTACTATACAATCATACAATGCATATAACAATTTAAGTTTAAGCATTCCAAGTACATGATTGACAAAAAGAAAAATCATCAACGAGTAATGGTGACTATATATCAATGAACGTAGTGTCATTACGAATTACAATGTGTATCTATTTTGATATAGAAAAGAAAAATCTGTTGTCGAGTTGGAAGTGTTAAGACGTCCCGTACTCAACAGCTAAGTGGAATCATGTGGGCATCTAGACAGAATGTCTGCCATCACATTATCTGATCCACGGATAGCTCGTACCAAAAAATGAAAAGGTTGAAGAGCAATTGCATATCGAGTAGACCTCGAACTCTTCAAATTTTTACTCTGGATAGCTGTAAGAGCTTTCTGATCGGTTTCTACTATAAAATGTGCGCCTAGAAGGAATCTTTGTAATTTGAGAATTGACCATACCATAGCCAACAGTTCAAGGTCTAAAACCGAATAATTCCTTTCTGCAGCATTAAGCTTTCTGGAAATATACATTACAGGATGCAGAGTTCCAGAGTACTCTTGCATTAGTGCCGCTCCAATCCCAGTGGATGAAGCGTCACTACGAAGAACAAATGTCTTATCTTTAGGAGGCAACACTAAAATAGGTGCAGTAGAAAACCTAGTTTTAATCTTATCCAAAGAGGATTGACATTCTTGAGTCCAATGGACTATATTAGGAGACCCTTTCTTTAGCAAGGTAGAAAGAGGTGCCATGATTGAGGACAGATTCGGAATGAATCGTCCATAGAATTGTATAAGACCTAAGAGACTTCGCACTTGCTTTTTAGTCTTAGGAATAGAAATGTTAAGTATTTTACTTGTATTATGGTCCTCTGTTTTTAGGAAACCATGGCCGACCCGGTGACCTAAAAAAGAAATTTCACTAAAACCAATGCAGGCTTTAGATGGTTTCGCTGTCAGGTTATACTCGCGTAGAGTAGATAGCAATTCAACTAACCCTGAATAGTGATCTTCCCAAGTATCGCTGAAAAGACAGATGTCGTCTATGTACGCAATGACATCTGACCGATAGGATAGAATTCTACGCATCATGCGTACGAATGTAGCTGGTGCGTTCATAAGGCCGAAAGGCATAAAATTCCATTGAAAAAGGCCTCTAGGTGTAGAAAAAGCAGTAAAAGGTTTGGCGCGTTCAGATAGAGGAACTTGCCAATATCCTTTAGACAAATCTAGTTTAGTGAAAAAATGCGATTTAGAAAGCTTAGTAAGTAGCTCTTCTAGTAAAGGCATAGGTTCAGCATCAAATTTCGTGACTTGATTTAATTTGCGATAGTCAACGCAAAAACGTATGTTATTGTCTTTTTTCGGACAATAACCATCGGCGAAGAATACGCAGAAGTGGATGGTTCAATTATTTTTAAATCTATCATCTCATCCAACTCCTTTTCAACTTGTGCTTGAAAATGTATAGGAATAGGATAAGGTCTGACTCTAATAGGATTATGGTCTGTTAGAATAATGTCATGTTCAATGACATGAGTTTGTCCAGGAATGTCAGTAAGGACATCCTGAAATGTTTGTAACATAGACGAAACTTGTCGCTGTTCTCCTAGAGATAAATCGGGAGAAACAGTAACATTTTTACATGATTCACTAGAATGAAGTGGAATCATCGGAAGCGGAAGATTAACATCCGAAAAACTTGTTTCCTCATCCTGTATTACAGACAGTGATGAGTAATGACCATGTTGGACAGGTGAATCGTCCGTTGCCTGGAAAATAGGCTGTAAATAATCCGGACGTTCATGGAATTCCGTAAGCATATTAATGTGGAAGGTTTTACGCTTCCCATCAATATCGACAATGTAGTCAACATCGGAAATTTTCGAGATTATATCGTACGGACCTTTCCAAGAAATAAGTAGTCTGTTTTGCCTACAAGGTAGCAAAACAAATGCTTTGTCACCAGGACAAAGTTGTCGTAAGGTTCTTTTCTTATTGGCAAATTGTCTTGCTTTCTCCTTAGCAAACTCAGAAGAAGAAGTTGCCAATTTGCATGCTTCGATAATCTTTTGTCTTAGCGCGATGACATATTCGTAAGAAGATTTTGTGTCATCGGTAATATTATCAGCGGTTATGAGATCATGAAGCAAAGACATAGGGCCACGCGGTCGCGCGCCAAAGACAAGTTCAAAGGGAGAAAATCCTGTATGTTCATTGGGAACCTCTCTGTAAGCGAAGAGGGCCGCGGGTAAAACCCTATCCCAATCTTGAGGATGATCCTCAGTTATCTTCCCTAGTAAGTTTTTTGAGTGTTCTATTAAGGCGTTCTACCATCCCATTCGACATTGGGTGATAGATACTGCTCAAAGATCTCTCTATCTGGAGAGTAGACATTACTTGAGACATGGTATCCGATATTAGTTGGGTGCCATGATCTGATAATATTTCTCCGGGAAATCCCAGACGAGAAAATATAAGCCAAAGAGCATCTGCAATGTCAGCAGTAGTAATGCTCTTCAGAGGGATAGCCTCTGGCCAACGTGTGCACATATCCACACACGTTAAGATAAACTGATGTCATCTAGCAGATTTGATCTTAAATGGACCGATGATGTCTATCGCCATTTTCTGAAATGGTCTAATAGGAATGTCTGCAGCCTGAATAGGTGCAGCATGGCGTGGACCTTTGGATTTGACTTCTTGACATATTTTACAAGATCGACAATAGATCCGTATGTCCTTGTTCACAAAAGGCCAAAAGAAAGCCGCAAGAACTCTTGACTTTGTACGGGAAAAACCCATATGTCCAGCACACTGAGAGTCGTGTGCGTGTTGTAATATTTTAACTCTCAAATTCTTGGGTACAAGAATCTGAGAATGACTTGACTTGTTGGAGTCTTGCACCATACGTACAAGTACGCCATTCTTCATTGTAATCCAAGATTTACTCTTTGAATCTTTATTCGGATCACCTTTTGTTGCAAGAGTGAAGAATTTCTTTAGAGTCGAATCCTCTTCTTACTGCTTTATAAATGAGTCACGCGAAATTACCAAGGGATCATCTTGGTTATGCACTTCATTATCTTCAATAGATGAAGTTTCGGGCATATTGAGAGCTTGAGCTCTAGTGACTACAGCATTAGCAGTTTGAATATTTTGTTTTTCCCAAACGGAAATTTGTTGTGGAGTGCATTCTTTGACTCCGTGAATACGACCGATGATAAGATCAGCGATCGGATTCGGCAGAAGACATGCGTGTACATCTCCTGTAAAGAAAGGAGAAGCGATCCTAATGATAGCAGTAGAGTATTTCTCTATGGTGCCGCCAAATGTTACACATTTGACTACTTTGCCTGTAGCACGAGATGGATCTATGAGTGACTGCCTAACACCAATTGTGGTGCATCCAGAATAAAAAAGCAATGAAACTGGATTGTCATTTACTAAACCTTTGTGTAAGACAAGAGAACCTCTTCCATCATGCGCGATTGACGCAGGAAGAGCGGGAAGAGGATGTCCACAAATTAAAGTGGACACCGTAGTTGGTTCGAATAATGTTTTGCATTGGGGGCACTGAGATGCCCTCCCAAAATCGAAAGCGGCACATGCCATATTGTTAGAGTCATCATTATCTTTATTTTGTTTATAGGCATCATGGGACTCTTGCTGTGCAGAGTTTGCATGATAATGAGATTTTTGTTTTTTATGTTGGGATCTACCTCTGTTATTATTACCCCTGTAATTATCATTGTTTCCTCTATTGTAACCCCTATTTGGGTTTGAGTCATAATTCCCCTGGTTACTATTATCATATTCATTATAATGAGTATCTCTGTAATTATGATCTTGTTGTCTCCATGATGGAAAACTAGGATAGTTTCTATAATGACTTCCTTTGCGGAAGTTCCTATAATTATGACCACCCCTGAATCGAGGGCTGTCGGCTCGTCTCCAGATATTCGAAGAAGAACCCTGAAATGATTGGTTACCTTGGTTCTGATAACTGTTATGGTTACCCTTTTTATTAAACCTGTTTTGAGGTCCTTGAAATTTGTGTGAGTAATTAGGGTTGTATGGTGTTGCTGATGCAACTGGCATACCTTCCTTAACCTTAGTATTGCTAATAGCTACATCTGGGTGTGCAGTGACGTATTGGGTACAATATTCTTCCATTTCTTTTAGTGTTTTAGGTTTCCGCTCATGTAGGAATTCAAGGAATGGTTTACTAATGCTTGACATAATCTTGTCCCTGAGCAATAAATCCATAAGTGCTTCATAAGTCTTTTCTGTTTTTGACAGTTCAATCCAACGATTAAATGTAAGACGTGTCCTTGCAATGAATTCTGAGAATTCTACCCCTGATTCAGGTACCATTCTTTTAAACAAAATACGGTAACCTTCCTCAGATAACTGGTATTTCTTTATCAAGGCTGCCCTAATAACCTCATAATTATCCTTGTCAGTTTCTTCAACCAAACTTAAACTCGTCAGAGAATCACCTTTTAAGTTCTCAGACAACTGATTAGCATATTGTGATTTCTCCACATTATGAGCTCGACAAGCACGTTCAAATCTATCAAGCCAGAATGTTATATCATCACTGGCAGAATTGAACGCTGGTACCTTGACCTTGTAAGTAAAGGGTTTACCACTAGATGACTGATTGACATTACTCATGTTTGTCAATTTCAACTTTTCTAACTCAAATGCTAAAAGTTCTTTTTGATGTTCATGTTCTCTTATTGCTCTTTTCTCCTCAGCTTCAGCCTCTTTGTCTAATCTCTTTTGTTCAACTTCTTTGTCTAATCTTCTCTGCTCAGCATCAGCTTCTTTGTCTAATCTCTTTTGTTAAGCTTCTCTGTCTAATCTTCTCTGCTCAGCATCAGCTTCTTTGTCTAATCTCTTTTGTTCAGCTTCTCTGTCTAATCTCTTTTGTTCAGCTTCTCTGTCTAATCTCTTTTGTTCAGCTTCTTTGTCTAATCTCTTTTGTTCAGCTTCTTTGTTTTGTTTTTCCAATTCCATTTGGAATCTCCTTTCCTCAACCTGCATCTGCAGTTTCTTTTGTTCAAATTCTATTTCCATTTTTCTATCCTCACTTTTTTGTTTCATTTCCTCACCTTTTTGTTTCATTTCCTCAGCTTTAAGTGCTTTATCATATTGACTGGTAGCATACTCCTCCAACTTATCTCCAGTCTTGCCTAGAGATTTCCCTAACTCAATAAAGTGTTCCAATGTAGACATGATGTCTAATAATGATAGCAATTAGTTGACACAAAAATGTAATCTATATTTCAAAGTAATGTAAACACAAGCTCCTAATAATTTGATCAATCAGCTCCTTATCCCAAACTATGTGGGGAAACAAGCCTTTAGTAAGGTCTTGTATAATCAACTGTGTACCAACCAATTACTAAAAATCATCAGTTGACTTTTTCTTATAAATTCATATGATCAAATATATTTTAAATAGTGTATGTCGATCAAGAACACAACAAAAACAATTATACAAGAGAACAGGAAACATTTGCAGAAATCAAATAAATCAAATAGGAAAAATCAAAGAAAAATGATCACAGAATCTGTGATGATATATGCAATAGAATGAACAAGACAAATAACGCCACAGTGTATAAACATAAATTGTGTATAAAACTGAAAGATACGAAAGGATAGACCAACAAATTATACAAACAAACCAAAACAAAACTAAGGGACAGAGAAATATTACAAAAACAACCATAGGGACAGTTTTGTCACAGCTAACAGGTATTGCAACAGGTGTTGCATGCAAATTTCAATTAAGAAATTTGCCCCTACAGAACGCTAGTCCAAGACCAATGTGACTCGGTATATCTTGTCCTAGTCTCCTCCCAACCAGGCCCGCGACATAAATAACTATTACATATACCAAGCAAAATGTCAACAGCGGTGACCTAGATACAGTTACACTTGTCATAACAGGTCAAGCTGACATCGACTGGATAGTTATCCTATAGGTGTTGATGTGTGTCACATTTGGCCAAAATAAATGTTCTTGAAACACTAGGTGACTTCCACTTTGTAGACTGCGAAGGCTGGACCCAGGAAACTGGCCTACCACGTTGATAAACCTTCTTTTTTTTCTTGATCGTAACTGTGTATTCTCCTCACGCAAACCAGTGGTGAATATGACGGAGGCTCCAGGGGGAGCAAAGGTCAACTCAACCGACGCAGGGTTATGTCAATATGGAGTGTGAGTGTGAAGTATGAGTTAGGCGAATGGTGGACTGTTCGTGTGTTGACCCGTATAAGGCACTCATTCACTCATTACGTTATGTCACCAATGCAGACCACTGTAGTCGTTTCAATAGTTTAATTGGACGCACACACTTAACAGATTGGGTACAGTTACAGGAACATGAGTCGACATAGACAGCATAATATTGATCAATGGACTACCGTCCTAAATTAGCATTCATGAAGAATAATCTGGTAATGGAACATCTGTAAACACCAAGATTTCCATAGTTTATAAATACAGTCAGTAGACCTTACTGACCGAGCATGTCAATTAAGCAATACTGTTCAAACTTGACTCCTAAACAGGATCTCTTTCTAGCGACGATTCCTTTAGGTACATTACAGCAAATCTCTGTGAAGATAATGTTAATTTCTTTATAATAGTGATCTCTCAATCATCACCTGATAATAAGGAAGTTTTCCCGTTCTCTGCTAATGATATACAATAAGTAGAATTCCAAAATCAATCGAATTCCACAATGGCTGCTGGTTCCCGGTTGAGCATCACTCACTATACGGGTGTATAGCCAAATCTTCAATCGAAGCTTTGTTCATCAACAATAAATGATTCTACAAGGATCAGCATGTTCTGTCCTCATAGTTGCTGCATATAAACATATTTAGGGCTGCTAGAGAATATGTCGTCCCGACATATTCATTGGTAAGTTCATGTAAACGTCTGCCCATCTTAAGCCTAGGAATGAACGAAGTCAGCAAAAGTACGTTTTTACCTGGACATAAGAAATACACTAGCAAGCACAAAAACGCTCTCCCGGCGTTATAGAATCACAACTGGGGAACTCATGGACTAAACGATCCTGGAAGAAACTATCTTCGTCCCCAGAATAACTTAAAGAGATCACAAACTCTTGGGCATCTCTCCGACATGACTTCCTGCCCTAGGCCTAGACAACCGAAGAACCCCCTCACCTCTCTTCATCCGCCGAAAACACCTGACCCCCTTCAGTACAGTACAAGAACAAATAGTTCCACTTAAACATATTAAGATATCAAGATATAAGACATACTCGTCCTACATAGACAAGCACTACACATAGATTCGGACCATAGACATTCTGAAGCAAGAACAATCTATTCCTAACCAAACACAGAATAGATTCAAGTAAGTCTAAATTCCTCCGCCGAGTTCTATTTTTAAGAACGCTACAAAGAGCGATAACTCACAGAATGACTACTTATTGCCCAATCTGAGTTTCGTCCCTCAAGACCAAAACATGCATTCAAAGATGAATATATCTTCATCAGACAATTAAAACATTTTACATGGTATGCGTAATCCGTGCGCCAAATAATATGTGCGCAACACCATGATTTACACTTATTGTGCTTTCCAATAGCCAAACAATAATGCAAATATTATATTATCAATATGTGAGCAATATATTCAATAATTATTTCACCACTTCAAATTCACCCAACTGCATGTAATAGTAGATAGAAATATAGATGTTATATAGAATCAATAAAAGACAATAGATACAAACAAGATGACTGAATACAGTGACAAGAGCTAAATGAAGGGAATACTAAAAAAGAAATAAGGCAGAACTATATAAAATGGTAGAACAAATGAACAAAATGTAGCTCTAGCACACTTATGACAAGACAATCCCGAGTTTACAACATGTATGACATCTAATAAATAAGAGATAGCAAGGTAAGGCCAACAATATCTGTTGCTGTCATTTTTGACGGAGTCATCTGTCAAGTTATTTGCTTATGTTTTTATCATAAGAATAATTGTGTCTTTACCTGCGATGTCAGGTTGATTAGGGGTTGTCTTCCCTTGTTTATTCATTTATTGTGTTTGACCTTTAGGGTCAAAGGTAGACAGTTCTGGCGTATGCCCATAGGCAGGGTTTTTTAAGCGGGAGTTGAGTTAGACTTCCGGCAAGCCGTGAAGTGTCCTGGGTTTTCTGAAGGGACCAAGGGTCCATTGTGTTTTTCGGGGAGAATCTTCGAAGTGACTGCGATGGCAGTTTTCCCCAGTGAATCTCTGTGCGTTGGAATGACAGCAGAGTTCCTTATTATGTTCTGTGGATTCGGTTACAGGTAATACCGACTTTTTCCATTACTATGCTTTCGGTGGCAGAACATGTTAGAAGATTGCCTAGTCTGTGAACTGCAGCTCACCGATCCTCCATTTCAGAACTTATATTTTGTGCTCGAGGTAGCCATCCAAGACTATTAGTCTTTATATTGTCCAGAAATCCAGTGACGAAGATATATTGTGGGAACCGCAGATTGGCGGTATTTATGTCTACAATAAGCATTACTGCAGGGTTGATGGTAACCTGCTTATCAGAAGTACACAGCTGACGTCAGAACGAGGACTGTGTTTTCGGCTAATGTACTACAGCCTAATACAGTGCAATTGGCGGGGAATGCCAAGTTGCACCTATGTGTCAAAGTGATTAAGGTATCTGACGCGTTTAGTTAGTGATACCAGGGCGACGCCACGAACTGTCATTATTGAAGAACATTGTATTGACCATGCACGAATATTCAAATGTTTACCAGCTTGTTGAATGCCTAATGTATACCTATCGATTTCCGGTCAGCATGACCTTGTTACACTGACTGTTCCTGTTGATACCATGTGTGTTCTCGTCAATAAATGTTTTGAAACGTGCCTGCAGTGTCCAAGCATCCTTGACTACTGCATGTGAGTGTATGGGTTGCAGGGTCTGTCTATATACGAGCCTAAACACATTCGCGCCTTCATTCGCACCCACACTCAGTTCATCATACGCTCGCACTACACACCTAACAACATGTATACTGTCTTGGGCCAGTGATCACCTCAACAAGAGAAAAAGACAGTTACATTTCTGGTGGACCAGATCTGTGGGTTTAAAAAGAACAGAGCGAGCAATTAATATTATTGGTGACATTAATGGATCCAGAAATTTACATTTCTGGTTGACCAGCTGATGGGGCTGTATAAATCATCCTATACAGCACTCCAGCCTTAAACAGACACCCCACCAGGCTATTTACAGTTGCTGTTACATGTATGATGTCTCCAGTGTTGTCCAGAAATTTACAAGAAGGACAAGTACGCATTACATTTCTGATCTGTGGGTCTAAGCTACACACTGGACAGCTGTAACACACATCGCTAATTCTACACTTGCAAGTTTTGGCTACAACAGGACAGAAATAGGTCATCAACTGTTGACCCAGATAAACAATGCTAGCATTTATGTTATAATGCTGCTTGAACAACAACAGGACAAATACTGAAGTTGGCATCGAGGCGTTTGCTACGTGGACCATAGCTGCATAGAAGGCGAGTCCCTATTGTGAACAGTACTGCTGGTTGTTACACGTTGCAGTCAACAACAGACTTTTCTATGTCCGAGCATTCAAGTTACATTGTTCGAGGTCAAGTGTTTGTAAACAGTACGTGGAAATTGTAAACATTCAATGTGCAAGTCCTAAGTCGAGAAGGTCATAGTAACTTTTGTTCGTGAATACCACTTTATGCTACAGTGGATTTGACATTCAGTGCGCGCTTGACATTTTGTTTCTGTGTTCGCAAGGAGCAAGAAATTTACTTTAGTTTCAGCTGTGACTGAACTTGTTCTGCAACACATTGAAATACTGATTGCTATATATATGTTTATGTTACTTCTACTGTTTTTGTGTATTTTTCTTGTGTTTTTCTGCGGGTTTTCAGTTGGTGGGTCTTACAGTAAATATGCCACTTAATCGAGGGTTACTGTAAGCGTTCTGTAGGGATTGCAATTTTCTTAATTGAAATTTGCTAGCGACTTTTGTTGCTATTTTTTTTTAGCTGTGACGACATGAGTTAGTGTTGTTTTCGTTATTTTTCCGTTCTTTGATTTTCGATTAGTTTTGTTTGTATCTGTTCTTCTCTCATTCCTTCCGTTTATTTCGTTACACCTTTTCGTTTATAACAGTGTTGCCATTTGTCTTGTTTATTTTTCGCGGTCATCATTACACATTTGTGTAACATTTTCTTTACTTTTTGCTGTATTGTTTATTTGACTTCTGCGAACGTTTTCGGTCATTGTTCTGTATCTTTGTCTTTGTATTTTTGATTGTACTACATTATTGTCATACACAGTCTACATACATATACTTGGTCATGTATTATTATTATTATTGATAAGGTACACTCTTCATATAGAGATTGTTAATAAAATATTATTATATAAGATATTTATACAAGTTCTTTGATAAAAGACTTGTTATCCACAAAGATTGAGACAAGGTGAAATACATATTCAAGTTCTTTATAAAAAAGACTTGTGCCCATAGTGAGTGGGATATAAAGGAATTATTTTCCACAGGTACTCACGTGATTTTTTGTTACATTATAAACAAGAGGACCATACAAGGTCTTTGTCTAAGACTAAGAGAGTGAAATAAAGTGAAGTTAGTATACAAGTCTAGCATTTCAGACTTGTCTCCCATTGAAGTGGGATAAGGTAATTGTTGAATTTTTCAGGTTTCTGATCTCATTAGACAGAATGTCTACATTGGATTTCTTCATCCAGCAAGGGTTAACCCTTGGTAAGTCTGGTAAAGAATTGGAAGAATATTCATCTGCTCAATTCGCCATGGCATTAAGGTCAGAAGTATTGAAAACAGAAGCTGAACAAAAGAAAGCAGAAGCTGAGAATTTAAGATTGCAGATGCAATCAGATGAAAGAAAATTCCAGATGGAAATGAGAAAACAAGAAAAAGAGGCGGAGGCTGAAGAGAAACGGTTAGAAAGAGAATTTGAAGAGAGAAAACAGCGAAGTAAAGTCGAGCGGAAAAAGATAGAAGCTGAAATTAAAAAATTGGACAGAGAAGCTGACGAGATAAAACAGAAACTGGAAGCTAAGGAGAGAAAACAGAAGACTGGAAATGAGCTTCTGGATAAAAATAATGCTCTTACTGAGAAGCTTCAACATGAGAATAAAGCTCTTACTGATATGTTAACAGTAATGAATTGTGAAAATCATATGCTGAAGTGTAAAGTGACGGCACTAATGGATGATAATAAGAAACTTGGTGAATTCTCCGTTAAACAATCTCAACTGGAAAAGGAGAAAAATGAGTTAGAAGTTGAATTGAGCTTAATGAAGAACAATCTTCTTTGCAAAGAACAGGCTCTTATTGGTGAGCTAGAGCAAGTCAAAATAGACTATGAGAATGTAAAAGCTCAGGCCGGACAAGACAAGGAGTCTTATAAAAGAACAATTCTGGAACTAAGTAATGAGGTGGATCTTCTGCGAAGTACTGCTATAAAGAAGAGTATGGAATCTCTGGAGGAGATGAAGATGTTTAAGAATAGGAAGGATACTGAGATTCAGTCACTGCAACTGGAGTTAACACAGTTGACAGCAAACAAAGAAAAAGATAAGAAAATTGATGAACTTAGGTCTACTCATCATAGTGCTATGGAAGCACTCAGACTTGAACTTGTTCAAGAGAAAGCTAAGGTTTTAGAAACTACATCTCAAAAGGAAAAGTTGAGTAACGATCTTAGAGATAGAATAGTTAAAGAGAAGACTCTAACTTCACAGTTAGATGACTTAAGGTTAGAGTGCAACAGACTTCATGTTAAAGTCAACGAAAGTGTTCATGAAGTTGTTTCTAGAGAGAAAGCTGTTGCAGAGGTGGGAATTGCAAAACTTCGCAACAGAATTGATGGTTTATTAGATATTGTTTTGGAGAATAGAATGTTATCTACTACCAAGGTGAATAGATTTAGACATAAAGCTGATGATCAATATTCTACAAATGCAAAGAGCCAGCCACATGCACTTGGTGCTCATGGTAATACTAAGCAATATGGGAACAACAATTTTCGTGGCAAATATAGTTTCCCACGGAATTACGATACTGCCTCTAATGGGAGTTGGCGTCAGGCCAACAAAGGTAAATCAAGTTTCGATCACGGTGAGGACTTTCATAAGTGTCATGTTAAGATTCCTCAGGGAAACCGTGCATCGAATTCCCAGATTCCTGATAAGTGCGTAAAAGAAAACAAAACTGTTAGTACCCATCGTACTCAGCTCAGGCAGTATGATGTTAAGCACATTGCCATAGGCAAAAATAACAACAATTTGGCTAGGAAAGATAATCGTGATTATGAACAACACCAAGGGCGTTCATCACGTGGTAATTTCCCTTCAAGTAATTGGAGACAATTTAAAGGTCCTCAGAATTTTGGTTCTAATATTCATGGGAACTTTAATAAAAGTTACCAACCTGATAAAAGTTTTTCTTGCAAACAACAAAATCCATGTTTGTCTTACTTCCCTCAAGAGAGAATAGACTTCTCATTTCATGGAAAGGTCCATACACTATAGTCTCCAAAATTTCCGATGTCGACTATATTGTCGATGTGGATGGAAGGCATAAAACCTTCCATATAAATATGCTAACAGAGTTTATTGAACGTCCAGACTATTTGCAGCCTATTTTCCAGGCGATGGACGACTCTCCAGTCCAACATGGTCACATCTCATCCCTGTCCGTTATACAGGATGAGGAAACTATTTTTTCTGACGTTAACTTACCTCTTCCTGCGATTCCACTGAATTCAACGGAATCGTGGAGGGACGTTACAATCTCTTCGAACTTGTCTTTTGAGGAGCAACGTCAAGTATCCTCTACGCTACAATCATATCAGGATGTCCTTACCGACATTCCTGGACACACAGATGTCATAGAACATGACATCATACTTACTGATCGTAATCCGATCAGAGTAAGACCATACCCAATACCTATTCATTTTCAAGCACAAGTCGAGAAAGAATTGGATGAAATGATTCAACTGCAAATAATTGAACCATCCACTTCAGCTTATTCTTCGTCGATAGTTATTGTTCGAAAGAAAGACAATAACATACGTCTTTGCGTTGACTATCGCAAATTAAATCAAGTTACGAAGTTCGATGCTGAACCTATGCCATTATTAGATGATCTACTTTTTTAGACTTTCTAAAGCTAAATTCTTTACTAAACTAGACTTGTCGAAAGGTTATTGGCAAGTCCCACTGACGGAACACGCCAAACCTCTCACTGCTTTTTCGACACCTAGGGGTCTGTTTCAATGGAATTTTATGCCTTTCGGGCTTATGAACGCCCCAGCGACTTTCGTGCGCATGATGCGACGAATTCTATCAGATCGTGCAGATGTCATCGCATATTTAGACGACATCTGTCTTTTCAGCGATACTTGGGAAGAACACTATTTGGGTCTAAAGGAATTGCTATCTACTCTACGTGAGCATAGTTTGACTGCAAAACCCTCTAAAGCTTTTGTTGGGTTTAGTGAAATTTCCTTCCTAGGTCATCGAGTTGGTCATGGTCTGTTGAAGACAGAGGACCAAAACATTTCGAAGATATTAAATATCTCGGTTCCGAAGACAAAAAAGCAAGTGCGTAGTCTCTTGGGATTGATACAATTCTATGGAAGATTCATTGAGAATCTGTCCTCCATTATGGCACCACTTTCATCGTTATTGAAAAAAGGTTCTCCTAATATGGTGCGTTGGTCCCAGGAATGCCAATCTTCATTGGATCAGGTTAAGAATTTGTTCTCATCTCATCCTATCTTAAGACTACCAACGATTGATAAGACTTTTGTTCTTCGTAGTGATGCCTCTTCCACTGGGATTGGAGCGGCACTAATGCAGGAATATTCAGGAACTCTGCATCCTGTAATGTATATTTCTAGGAAGCTAAATGCGGCAGAAAGGAATTACTCGGTTTTAGACCGTGAATTGTTGGCTATGGTTTGGTCCATTCTTAAGCTACAAAGGTTCCTTCTGGGCGCGCATTTCTTTATGGAAACCGACCAAAAAGCTCTTACGGCTATGCAAAGTAAGGATTTGAAGAGCTCGAGATCTACTCGTTATGCTATTGCTCTTCAGCCTTTCCATTTCACGGTGCGAGCTATCCGTGGTTCGGATAATGTGATGGCGGACATATTGTCCAGATGCCCACATGATTCCATTTAAATCTTGTGTCCTAGATCTCCTGATACACTTTCAGACTTTTGTCTGTTCTTAATATCCTAAGGTATTGTAATACAAATGTATTTGGATAATGTATAAAGAATTTAACAAATTTGATTTTGTCCATCCATCAGTGATATGTTGCTAATATAGCATTGTAATTCATGATATTTGTATATTGCTATAATTATAGTATTTAATAATGTTTGATATATGATTGATATTGCCAGCAACTTAGGTTTCTTTAATGGTACCCCCTTAGTTTGTTTGGCTTAAAGGAAATATTTTCTCCTATGTTGGGAGATGATTTGTATCCTCTTCAGACGCTTTGTTTATGCGTCTATTGTACCTGATATTAGGTTCATTTTTTCATGAGCACATAAGTGATACTTGTGCAATCTTGCTCATGGACATATTTAAAAAAAAAAAAAATTCATTTTTTTTTTACAGGGGGGTTGTAGTAATATGTTGCTGTCATTTTTGACGGAGTCATCTGTCAAGTTATTTGCTTATGTTTTTATCATAAGAATAATTGTGTCTTTACCTGCGATGTCAGGTTGATTAGGGGTTGTCTTCCCTTGTTTATTCATTCATTGTGTTTGACCTTTAGGGTCAAAGGTAGACAGTTCTGGCGTATGCCCATAGGCAGGGTTTTTTAAGCGGGAGTTGAGTTAGACTTCCGGCAAGCCGTGAAGTGTCCTGGGTTTTCTGAAGGGACCAAGGGTCCATTGTGTTTTTCGGGGAGAATCTTCGAAGTGACTGCGATGGCAGTTTTCCCCAGTGAATCTCTGTGCGTTGGAATGACAGCAGAGTTCCTTATTATGTTCTGTGGATTCGGTTACAGGTAATACCGACTTTTTCCATTACTATGCTTTCGGTGGCAGAACATGTTAGAAGATTGCCTAGTCTGTGAACTGCAGCTCACCGATCCTCCATTTCAGAACTTATATTTTGTGCTCGAGGTAGCCATCCAAGACTATTAGTCTTTATATTGTCCAGAAATCCAGTGACGAAGATATATTGTGGGAACCGCAGATTGGCGGTATTTATGTCTACAATAAGCATTACTGCAGGGTTGATGGTAACCTGCTTATCAGAAGTACACAGCTGACGTCAGAACGAGGACTGTGTTTTCGGCTAATGTACTACAGCCTAATACAGTGCAATTGGCGGGGAATGCCAAGTTGCACCTATGTGTCAAAGTGATTAAGGTATCTGACGCGTTTAGTTAGTGATACCAGGGCGACGCCACGAACTGTCATTATTGAAGAACATTGTATTGACCATGCACGAATATTCAAATGTTTACCAGCTTGTTGAATGCCTAATGTATACCTATCGATTTCCGGTCAGCATGACCTTGTTACACTGACTGTTCCTGTTGATACCATGTGTGTT
This sequence comes from Oreohelix idahoensis, assembly GCA_024509875.1. NCBI lineage: Eukaryota > Metazoa > Mollusca > Gastropoda > Stylommatophora > Oreohelicidae > Oreohelix > Oreohelix idahoensis. The sequence goes on along the minus strand of JAMPIV010017713.1, from coordinate 34,187 downwards.
CTCGTCAATAAATGTTTTGAAACGTGCCTGCAGTGTCCAAGCATCCTTGACTACTGCATGTGAGTGTATGGGTTGCAGGGTCTGTCTATATACGAGCCTAAACACATTCGCGCCTTCATTCGCACCCACACTCAGTTCATCATACGCTCGCACTACACACCTAACAACATGTATACTGTCTTGGGCCAGTGATCACCTCAACAAGAGAAAAAGACAGTTACAATATCACACACAATAATGAAGGAAAACTGAATAAAAAATTACAAGTAACTTTACCACAAAAACTAACTTGCCAATTAACAGGACTGCACAACTAGACCCAAAAAAATGGATCTGGTTAATTCAATTGAGACAGTAACAATCAGCAATGTTCGCCGGCCCCTCAATTTGAACCAAACAGATGCATAAACTAAAGAATGCTTATGAATTTTTCTCGACCATACATAATGAGGTATTGAGAAAAAAAATTCACAAGTCCCACCAACCTCCCACTACTACAGAAACAAAAATTCACAGAAATACATATAACATGTAAAAAAGAACCCCGGCAAACAAGATTATCAGCATCACAGGCTGTATGTAACTATAAATTTACTTATCTGTTTTGCCAGTAAAAATTCCTCCTGGTTTCAGCGCCTTTTCCTACGAGGAACGATGAAAAACACTCAGGGTAGACCAAGTTAGGTCTAGAATTCATGAACAGCTCACTCGAACAGGACTTCGCTTTGGTCCGTTGTATTCTTGAAAATCGGTCATCTTCGGGCATCAAACTTGAAACAGAAACTCGTAATATCGAAGGAATGTCTTTTCCTGTCAATAACTTGAGCTTTGAAGTACAGACTTGAAAATATTCCAGCAAATAATGTTCATTCAACCCCACACAGGTCAGCAGACGATATATGTCGCCATCTTGAAATTTTTTGATATTTTCATAAAAATGAAGTCCAAAGACTCGAAACAATCACTATATTCTTCAAGATCTCTGGCCTAAGGCTTCCATTTACTTGTAGCTCAAATCCCGGCTTGTTGCCCCCAACTGTTACGGGCGTGTATGTATACTGGGTCCTTTTATAATATATATATTTAGATGCGTATCTCAGTGACTCAGGTCTAGTTCAATAAGGGGTATGCAATGTAGACCACACACACAGCGTAACATCTCCAAATCTTAATATTAGCACCAAGTCAGTGTGGACGAACTTCAGACATATTTATTTGACATAACGTAGCTCCATATATATATATATATATATATATATATAGATAGATAGACAGACAGACAGACAGACAGACAGACAGACAGACAGACAGACAGACAGACAGACAGATAGATAGATAGATAGATAGAGATAGAGAGAGAGTAAAAGAAAAGCAGAAAAGGAAGAATGAAGAAGGCTTGATCTCGGGGTCGGATACTAGGGAGTAAAGTTCAGGGTCAATGCCTGTACCAAACATGTCGTAAAAGGCGACCAAGGAGAGTCGTGCATGAAGCAACCTCACTAAATAAAACAAATAACAACAGAAGCCATTGCTATAAATAACTTTAAAGTGATTTGACACATAATTGCTACATAGATATTGACTACAGTACTGTGCTTTATGTTTGTGTGGGAGATTACACGCAGATAATAATTGGAGTATCAAATGTGCTCATGGAGATTTCTGTCTTATTCAGCCATGTTTGTCCACCTTCGGACTCAACACTACATGACAAACCCTCCCCTCCTGTGCCATGTTATCAAGGTCTATCCATGCTTTGCCCACCCTCTTCATATCTGATTACAGTTCTCTTCTCAACGGCGTGTGTCATTGTTCTCCTTCTATTTTTCTCTTACCATGTGGATTCCAGAAGACGGGCTGTCGTGTAACGCTATCAGATGGTTGTCTTAGTATCTATCATTTAAAACGGCATAGTGTTATCGCTGCCTCCAAGGAGATGAAGGAATAGTACCACTGTCGTCTGGCCGGGGCATTCTTTAATCATCATTTCCTGTTGTGCTCCTGGTAGAGCATACAATCACCGCCTACAGCAGGTCCACCTGCTCCAAACATTGACACGCTCTTACAGCCGTGGTTGCTGTCTGACCATCTGTTGTACATGATAAAGTTGCCAGCCCTCATACACAACATCACCTTAGTGGCCTTCTACGACATGCCTGACAATGCGGTAGTCCTATTCTTTCTTTGTTTCTTCAGGGACCCCCGGGGAAGTCACGGGGCACCTGTTTACAAGGTTTGGGGAATGGGGCCGGGAAGTCACGGGGCACCTGTTTACAAGGTTTGGGGAATGGGGCCGGGAAGTCACGGGGCACCTGTTTACAAGGTTTGGGGAATGGGGCCGGGAAGTCACGGGGCACCTGTTTACAAGGTTTGGGGAATGGAAACAGGGAAAATAATCAAGAGTATGAGAAGTATATAAAACAGATGGAGAGAAAAGGAGGGGACAATTAGCTATGGGCACTCCTGTGTGCACTATTTATGAGACTGATCACGTGATGCCTGCTAATTAATTAATGCGACATCTGCAAGCTCGTAAATCACGCGGTTTACCATCTCCTTTGCTAGTCACGTGCCTGTTGTATGTTTTGTAACTAGCAGCGATCAAACATGGCGTGTACTGTTGAACAGTTGTATGTGAGATGCTAGTGGTTATACGTTACGTATCCAATGATTCAATTCTACACTATTTTCATTTGTAGCGTAGATTTTGTTCCATCAGATACATTTGACAAACATATAGTTTTGACAAACACATAGATTTCACAGATAGATTTATGAAAAACAGATAGATTTAACAAACGGATGTATTTGACAAGCATATATATGTCTATAAAGGCTGGGACAAATATTTAAAAATCTTAATCGATTACATGTAATCGAATTTCTTTAACCGAAGATTAATCGATCAATTTTGAACAATTTGATAAAATAAGAAATAACCTTTTGTTTTAAATCACTAAGGAATTTATTTATTTTACTTTTTATAAGGCAACATCGTCCTGAAAAAAATAATAAAAATGCTGAAAAGTTACAAGGAAACAATTTATTATTATTGAGCATGCTTGCCAAATTCCATATTACAAACATTTAACATAGCAAATGCTCTCGCATTTAAGCAAAGTACATAAACATTGCCAACATGGAATAATTGATTAAAATTTGTTTTATCAATTAATCGATTTAAACAATTTGAACCGTTTCATCCATTAATTAATTGTCCCAGCCCTAATATATATATATATATATATATATATATATATATATATATATACAGTAGAACCTCTATAAGTTGACCACCCAAGGGACTGTAGCAAACCGGTCAACATACGGAGATGGTCAACATACGGAACGAGGCCTATTGTTCTGATACTTTACTTCCTAGAACAGCTTATATTGGAGAATACAGTATCATACGAAATCATACATAATCACAACATCAAATCAAATCATCAACATCTGTTTTATCATGATTTAATCATTCTTTCTGAAAAAAGGAGTCAATCTTGGTCTGTGTCTTATTCTTATTACAAACATAAGTCGAGAAAGCACTCTCAACGCTGGCTACACCACTCAACATACCTGGGCATTTTTCCCACAGCAAATAACTTCAACTGCATTATCAGATGCCTGACAGCCTCTTCTTTTGGAGTCTCTGCAATTTCTGTGTCATCGTCACTTGCTTCTTCAACTTTACCAGCTGCTTCATGCATTGTTATGCTTGTCTGTACTTCGGTCAATATCGCTTGGAAAATTCCTTCTGGGTCAGGTTCATTACAGGTTGCCACCGCATCATCCATTGCAACAAAACCTTCAAAATCTACTCCTTCAAATTCTGCCATTGGCGATGGACTGTCCGATGGGGCTGAAACGTCATGCTCTTGGGTTGTGACAAATCCACATTTCTTGAAACACTTCTGTATCGTTTCCGGCTGAACTTTATTCCAAGCAGAACTGATCCAGAGGACAGCATCCAGAACGTTAACTGATGCAGCGGATGAAGTTGCTTCCATAGGCGGACCACAGATCTGTGTTTTAGTAACGACCCACTGCAGGAGCTGGGCCCGGTAGTGCATTTTAAATGTTTTGATCATGCCTTGGTCAAGCGGTTGGGTTTTTGAGGTCGTGTCTGGAGGCAGAAATTTCAGTGTCACGTTTGTGAGATGTTTCACTTGTGGGTGGCCAGGACAGTTGTCTACTGTCAGTAGAATAGACCGTTTCTTCTTCTTCATTTCTCGGTCGATGCCCCTTACCCACTCCTCAAATAGGGCGCCAGTCATCCATGCGGATTTGTTTGATCTCCAAGTGACGGGGAGGTCTTCGGGCTTCAGGTTCTTGAATGCGCGTGGCTTTGCCGATTTACCAATCACCAAGGGCTTTAGTTTCTCTCCGGTTGAGCTAGCGCAAAGCATAACTGTGAAACGTTCTTTGCAAAGTTTTCCGCTCTTACATTTGTCACCCTTCATGGCGAGTCTCCTGTCAGGCATCGCCTTGAAAAAGAGTCCGCACTCGTTAGCATTAAAGATGTCGTCGTCTTTGAAGCCTCTGGCGAAGTAAGGAAACTTTTTGATGAACTCTTCCACAGCTTCTACTGGAACTTTATTGGATTCACCACACAACACTTTCTGGGAGATCGCGTGTCGCAGTTTAAATTTCTCGAGCCAACCACTTGATGCTTGAAAATCTTCTGCCACCCCGAATTCCCTTGCGAATTTTTTTTTGCAACTTCTTGAATCATCGGCCCGGAGATTCGGGCGTTAACTGCCCTCATTTGTTTGAACCAGTTTAATGTGGCTTCATTGACTTTATCTAGGGGAGTTTTCCTCCTTTTCCGCTGTAGATCTCCGCTTTCCTTACCACATCTCTCCAAGTACTCATGTTTACGTTTTGGATGTTGCTAACTGTGGTCTTGCTAACCCCAAAATGTTCTGCCGTCTTTCTTTGGCTGCTGCTTTCCAGAAAATGTAGAAGATCAACCTTTTCCTTCATTGTCAGCTCCTTGAGTTCTTTCCTTTGGGCCATCAAAAAGGTGAGGTTAATTTTGTCAACGATAAAGTGTATAAAACACAGTCTGAGAGAGAACTTACAGTTTAGTAGTTGAATTACTATCAACCGGCAGGGCAGTCATAGCAAGAATGAAGATTTTGCTTAGAAGTTGGTCTTTTTGTACTGCATGTTTGCGAAAAAATCAAAGAGGTTAGGTTAATTTTCTTTGTCGGCAAACATCATTCGAAAAGCGGTCAGAAAGCCTGTGACGACAAAATTCAAAGAAACTGATTTTTTTTTAAAACTGGTCAAGTAATAGAGGGTAAATTACTATTGTGTGTCATAGTCCAAGTGGTCAAGATACAACTTACAGAGGTGGTCAACTTATAGAGGTCGTCTTCCATTGAGTACATGTGGTGCGTGTCCGGTCTATGAAAATGTGGTCAACTTCGGGAGGTGGTCAATGTAGGGAGGTGGTCAACTATGGAGGTTCTACTGTATATATATATATATATATTGTTATTGTTAATGTTAATCAAAATCTACCTCACTGCACTCCGGGCAAACCCATAGGTGCTCAGTCTCCCTCAGCAAATGTCGAAGAGTATGAATGCTAATTGCACCTGTAGCACGCTGGTTGTCCATAAGATAGATGCATCCTCTCTCACGTCCATTTCTGCTAGTCCTACGTTTGATGCCAAACTCTAACAGCTGCAACCTTGTTGATTCATCCATTGCAGTGCCATTATCCAGCAGGCGATCATTAATAGCCCTTAGTATCTCTCCCTTATCCATGTCCAGTGCCCTCACCATGGGTGCTCTCGAGGCCAGTCTGCCAGCTCTCTCATTGCCACGAACTCCTGCATGACAGGACAGTAGATCAACACCAGTTCTTCAAGCCTTGAGGATTCTATTGATGTTTTCCATTCCTGCCGCAGCCATCTGTTCTGAACTTTCCGAAGCATGGCTTGAGAGTCTGACAATATAACTGCCCTGGTTAATGAAGTTTCAGACAGCCGCCTCAATGCTGCAGTAACTGCCTGTATCTCTATTCTCATGCAGGAGGTTGTTGTCATGTAGGCTCCACTCTGTTCAGCGACGACCCTGCCCTTTATTCTCGCAGAGAAGCCCCATCCTGATTTCTCATCACGCCCTACAGACCCATCAGTGTACACAATAGCGTCATCATCTCCAGCATGATCACTTATCAGCTGATTAATCTCCAGCTCTGCTTTTCCATTGCCCCACGTTCTGCACTGTCTGCCAAGGCTAATGATGACCTGCTGGTAGTTTATCCAGTTCTCCCCTGATTTACTCCACTCTTCCCCTTTGGATACATTTTCAACCGTGGTCACCTGACCAATCGTAGCCTCTGCCTGTGCCATCCATGACATCCCCCTCTTGATTCTTGCTCCTTTGATGTCAGCTACATTCTCATGTAGGGGGTGTCTTTTATCGGTGGTTACCCGTATGTAGGCTTTTGCCTGGGCATGGTCATCAGCTGCTAACTCACATCTGCAGTCTTTGGACAAGGTGCAAAATCAAGCTCTCAGGCTCATTACAGGAGCCATGAAAACTACACCAATAACAGAGATGCAGAAGGTTGCTGGATTACAGACATTGTCCCATAGAAGAGACACAAAAACCATGATCCAGATGGAAAAGTACAACAGTATGCCAATGCACCCAATGAAGGCAAGACAAGATGATCTGGCATTGGGACGTCTAAAGCGTAGCAGCTTTGTGCATCGGGGGAAAAGACTTATAAGACAGCATCAAGAAGACCTATCCATGAAGACAACACCACTGAAGCCCACCCTATACCCTGTACCATGGGAGCAGGCCAGCAGTGCCCTCCAAATTAATACATCAGTCAGTGGTCTCACAAGTGGATGTGAGTATAATGATCTGCAAAAACGAACTGCTACATTGAGTATGATCCAAGAAAGCTATCCCGATCAATCATGGATACATGCCTATACAGATGGATCAGCAACTAATGCTGTTAGGAATGGAGGTGCCGGTATCTTTATCTCATATCCTGACAACCACTATGAGACTAGGCACATTCCCACTGGTAAATTCTGTTCCAACTATACAGCTGAGGTTCAAGCTCTAGAGCAAGCTGCAAATATGATTTATAACACCAACTCTGACTGCCACCAGGTAGTCATCCTCACAGATGCACTGTCTGTCCTGCAAGCTCTCAAGGGTGGTAAACTCCCGCATCTGAGAAATGAACTAAACAAGGTAGCTGCCAAAAAGAGAACCATACTTCAGTGGGTACCATCTCATTGTGGTGTACCCGGAAATGAAAAGGCAGATAAACTTGCAAAAAAGGGAGGAGAATGTGAACAAGAAGATAATGAAGTCACATACTTTGAGAAAAAGAGAGCTATCCAGACTATCAGAAGAGAACAGAACCAACCCAAAGACGACTATCACACTCTCGACCGGCAGGGACAGATAACTATTTTTTCGACTCAGGACAGGGCATAACAAACTGAATAAACACATGCACAAGCTACGATTGTCTGCTTCACCACTGTGCACATGTGGATTAAACGAACAAACTGCTGAGCATATTCTACAGGACTGTCCTCTGTATGACCAGTTAAGAAAGATATACTGGCCCAATGACTCAACACTAAACTCAAAGCTATATGGAGTTAAAGAGGAACTTCAAACAACAGTCGAATTCATCATGAGAACTCGTCTGACGGTGTAATCATCAAAGATGCGATCGCAAGAAGAAGAAGAAGCCTGGGCCATCGCGTATCTGGATGTAATCGACAGCAATCCGAGCATGTATCTCATTGTCACAATGGGGGTATCACGCGTAGAGCCCAAAACTAGTCACATCCCTTCATTTTGAATGCGTTCCGATCGTTCACATTGTAACACTGACAGCGTGAGTATTCCAAGCCCGTACTCGATTACTGAAATCGCGAGCTGATGATACCAAGAGAAACAATAGTCCCTGTTCCAAGCACGCAGCAGCCATTGTTTTTAAGGCTGTCAGTCCTCGCTTGCACTTCTGTATGATCAGTTCGACATGATACTTGAATGATAGCTCACGATCAAACGTTACTCCCAGATACTTCAACCTGTCTTGCCCTTCAATGTTCTGCCCATTGAAAGTGATGTCTGGAAGGTCTGCTTTCACTATGGAGTTGTTCAAAGAGCACCACATCACATAGGCCTTGTTGGGATTGACCTTTGATCCGCTTTCCTCACACCATTTAGAAACCGCCTGTAGTGTCTCTTGTATGCCTTGGACCATTTCCTGTCTCTCTGAGCCAGTTCTGTACATGAGTATGTCATCTGCAAAAGTTAATGTTCGTCCCAGTCCTGCGGGTTGAAAGGTTGCTAATTTTGCTGTGTAGATGTTAAACAGCGCTGGTGATAGTGGAGAACCCTGGGGTAGTCCCGGGCAAATGCGCATTGATTCTGATTATATATATATATTGTTCTTGTTTGTTTAAGTCATGAGCTCCAGTTTCTCCAACTTAGCTTGCATTTAAAAGATCATCACATCTGGTTCCAATCTAGGAGGAAGAAGTGAGTGGCATACAGGGTATCCCCCACTATCAAAGTGGTTCTCCAAATATGCAGAGCAAAATACTTTGCTCTAGTTCTGGGCTCTCCCAAGAAATTGTCATGTCCTACACAGAGCCACTTCTCAGCTCCCTCTGCCTTTCATGGGTCCACAGAGATCCTCCTACATGCAGCCAAGCAGTTAAAAGCCAGAGTTATGTCGGCGGCTCAAGTGACTCCTCCAAGCCTCTAGTGTGTAATGCTGGGTTCTCGACATGTTTCACCACATGGGGCTCACGTGACTCCTGCAAGGTCAGTGTGTAATGCTGGGTTCTCGACATGTTTCACCACATGGGGCTCACGTGACTCCTGCAAGGTCAGTGTGTAATGCTGGGTTCTCGACATGTTTCACCACATGGGCAATTCCTGGAAGTATGTGAATGATTTTAAGAGTCAATGGGGATGTAGTTAGCCTCACAGACAGAGGTTTACTCCCTCATCTGTATCCACAAAGAAGCATAACCTTCAATAAACTTATTAACAATGTACTTAGCTGATGGTCATATAAGATATGCCTCAGTACGTACATACACACGCACACATACACATATATATGTGTGTGTGTGTGACCGTTGATGGGTCGACAGACTGTATTGTAAGTGTTGATATTTACCTTTGTGTGTAGTAAATATTGTAAGATATAATGAGACGTGGCTGGCTGTCATACATACTCACGTTACGAAGCATAATCACGAAGCTTGAACACAAGATACAAGGATCGACATGTTTAATCGGCCATCTTAGAAAACAGGAAGTAGGAAGAAGAGAAAAGTAGAGCTAGCCTAAGGGCAAGTAACTCTAGTAGGAAACAAGATAAACATCAAGACATCAACATCCCCCCCCCCTTCTTTATGAGTGAACAAAGTCATTCATCCAAGAGGGTTTCTTGCGATCTCTTTGAGGTCTCTTAGGGCAAGATGGTAGGAGAGAATGTTCTTTGCCAGCTTTCCCAGGACTAGAAGTAGCTGGAGTTGAAGGATCAACTTCTGGAGGATTGGAAATGTTCACTTCACTAGTGTTTTCCATGTCTGGCAAAACAACCTGTTGCTCGGGTAGAACTGGAGAGGAGACATCAATTTCCAGGTCCTCGGGATCAGGTGTGAAAGGTGTTGTTTTAGGTCTTAGATGAATTCTGTTTCTGATATATTGACCTCCATTCTCCCCTTCAACGAGATAAGATCTTTCAGAGAGCCTCTTATCAATCCTTCCAGGTTGCCAGTTTGGTTGTTCGGGGTCTTGATAGTAAACTGGCTGGTGAGACAACTTGGGCAGATCATGAGCAGTTTTATCATAATACTTCTTCAATGATCTGTCTCTCTTGCCTCTACTTTCAATAACTCTACTGTGAGATGCAACGGGTTTCACTGCAGAAGGTATCAGTGTACGCAGTTTCCTGTTGAACAGTATTTCTGCTGGACTTAGATCAAACCCTTGTCTCGGCGTATTATGAAGTTCAATTAGTGCCTCATATGCATCTGTATTATTTTGAACAGTCTTTCTCATCATACCCTTGATGAGTTTCACAGCAGATTCAGCTAATCCATTGGCTTTATGATGACCTGGTGCTGATTTAACATGAAGTATTCCCCATCTAGCAGTAAATGATCTGAACTATGCAGACGTAAACTGAGTACCTTGGTCAGATACAATAACTTTAGGGACACCATAACGAGCAAAATGAGACTTCAATTTCCTGATGACTAACTGTGCTGTCATTGTAGGTAGAAAGTCTACTTCAATGAAGTTGGAGAAGTAGTCAATCAGGACTAAATAATATCGGCCTTCTATAATAAAGATGTCAGTGCCAACTTTCTCCCAGGGTGATAAACCTCTTGAGTGTTGGTTTAAAGGTTCTTTAGTATTCATTGCCTTCGTTTCTTGACATTCTGGACAACTGTCAGCTATCTGTCGAATCTCAGCCGTCATGCCGATCCAAAACAGACAACTTCTGGCCCGGCGCATCATGCTGTCAAATGCAAGATGAGCAGCGATTAGCTTCTGCTTGATTTCAGGCCTCAGTGCTTTTGGGATAAGAATACGCTCTCCTTTAAGTATTATGCCTTGTTCTGTTGTCAGAGTATCACGAATGTCAAAATAAGGCATAAGCTCAGCTGGTACATCAGACTTTCTTTTAGGCCACCCATCCAAAATGGTCGACTTCAACCTCTGGAGCACGCTGTCTTTGAGAGTTTCAGCTTTAATCTTTTCCATCATCACATCTGGTATTTCAGGTAATCTTACAGGTGCATCAGCTCCTGCATTGCTCTCTCTATCAGCTAAGGAATCCAATGTGACATTATGAATGCAAACTCTGGACAGTGTGTCGGCTATAAGAAGATCGGAACCTTGTACCCATTGGAATTCAAAGTCATATCGATGGCTGCGCATCAATAAATTCTGCAGTCTTCGAGGAATTTGACTCAGAGGTTTCTTGACGATGGCTGCCAAAGGTTTATGGTCGCTGATGACTGTAACTTTCCTTCCATAAGTGTACTGGTAAAGCGTTCCAAACCATATACAACAGCTAAGAGTTCCTTCTCAATTTGAGCCCAGCGTTGTTCTGTTTCAGTTAGAGCTCTAGAAGCAAACTCTATTGGATGACCATTTTGTAGGAGGACATCCCCAAGTCCATAGCTGCTACTATCAACTTGAATACACAAAGATTCATCAGGATCATAGTATGCGAATACTGGAGTAGAAGTAATCAGCTTCTTGATTCTCTTGAAAGCTTGTTCGCATTCAGCAGACCAGATAAAGGGAGTATCCTTACGTGTAAGTTCTCTTATTGGATGAAGAACTTCTGAAAGATTGTTGAGAAACTTTGCTAGATAATGTATCTTGCCGCAAAATCTGCAAACCTCATGACAGTCCTTAGGAACGGGCATGTTTAGTATTGTCTCAACCTTTTTCTTGTCTGGTTCAACACCTCGAGCAGTAATAAGGTGACCCATGAAGGTAATTTCTTCTTTCTTCTCTTGAGCTTTAGCGTCATTCAGTTTAATGCCTTTTTCTTTACACCTATGTTTCAGTGCTTTAAGTTTCAGATCATGGTCCTTAATTGCTTGCTGTCTGTTTGACCCACAACCTGCAATAACTATGTCATCAGCAACATTGATGCAACCATGAAGACCTTCAAGAGCTTGTGCTAGATGCCTCTGGAAAATTTCACTGCTTACATTCAAGCCAAATGGTAATCTAGACCATCTGAACCTACCATAAGGTGTAATCATTGTTGTAAGTTTACTAGACTTCTCATCAAGTTTGATATGCCAGAATGCTTCCTTGATATCCAGCTTTGTGAAGATCTTGGCATTATTGAGTTCAGGCAATACATCATCCAAAGTTGGTAATCTGTAATGCTCCCTCTGCAAAGCCTCATTCAGGGGTCTAGGATCAATGCATATTCTTAAGGAACCATCAGACTTTTCAACAACAGTCATTTGGTTAACCCATTCAGTCGGTTCATCTACTGGTATTAATATACCTCTGTTCATTAGATTTCGAAGCTCTGACTTTACCTTGCTTTTAAATGAAAAAGGTATTTTTCTTCCACGGCAGTGCCTTTGGACGAATATTAGGATCAATATGCAACACAGCTTCACCCAGGACACCTAGATGGTTATCAGAGTTATGATCATTATCTGAACTGTCAGTAGCCACCTTAGCAATAAATTTGTTTGTGTTGACTGTCACAAACTGTAGATCCTGCAGTGTGTTGTTGCCCAGCAAACATGTGAATCTATTTTTCACAACAGTAAACCTTATATTGTGTTTTGTCCCAGTCTTAGGATTCTCAGCAGTTAATATAACTTCTCCCAGTGGAGTCATCTTAGTACCATTCCACATAACAAGCCTCTGTTTAGTGGGTAACAATTGTTCTTGCATCACAAAGCGTTGACAGATTGTATTCACATCAGCTGTTGTGTCTAGCTGAAATTTTTTCATTTTTCCATTGATAATGAGTTGTGCAGATGTACAAGCTTTGCTAGACTTCACACAATTAAGAAAAACTTCAGAATCTTCCACTGACTCTGTGTGAACAGTGTGAACTTTCTTGCATTTAACTTTGAAATGGTTTCTTCCCCCACAATTTGAACAAAACGTCCCCCATGCAGGACACGTTTTCTTAATCAACGGATGTTTCTGTCCACAGTAATGACAAGCTTTACCAGTATGCTGCAAAGTGTCTCTCTTGGGAGGTTTATGGTTGAGTGATTTTTTTTCTGTACCTGTTCAACCCTTGCTTCAGAAGGTTGTACTGTATTATTCATCTCACATGTCTTTTCCAGTTTGCTCGAAGACTCTGCATATGTGAATGGCTTTCTTTAGATCGAGGTCAGCTTCTCTCAAAAGCTTCTCTTGTAACCTTTTGTTAACAGTAAAGACAATTTTGTCTCTTATATTTTAAGGTTCGGACCACTGCCCTTTCAGTAGATAGTATGTTGTAAGGTAAATGTGACAAACTTCCTTCTCTCAGACTGACTAAGATATTTTCTCATACTCTCTGTTGCTTCAAACGAATTTACCTTAGTAATAACAGTGAAGATGTCAAAGGTTGAACTTTATTAACAAGGTTAGCAGTCTTTCATAACAACAGCTTCTTCAGCAACAAAAGTATTCAATATTCAAAACTGCAATTTCTTGTCTTCTTACTACTTGCTTTCTTCAGCTATCCCAATATCCTATAATTCTTCAGGTAGAAACTTCTTGTCTCTCTTCTATACTGACTGTTTATTTTATTTATGTTTTTCTCTTCATATGTCTCTTGGTATATCTCACTAAGAGAAAACTGGCCTTACCGCCAGGGCTGTCACTTTGCCAAGATTTTCATCTATTATTGTTCTCTGCTCAGACCTGGTCTGCTGAGCTACACATGTTACTGATATATAAAAGTGTTCAACGTACCTGGGTTTGTTCTCAAACGAAATACACTTTTTCTTTCACAACTATCTTGTCCTCAGAATAAATACTATCACCACAAAATACTAACGTACACTAATTTATGATCATTAATGTACTGAGCGTTTTTTCTATCTCTCTTTTATTCACAGCACATGTTGCTGATCACCTATGCTGAGTATGTTTTTCTCACACACATCTTACGCTGAGCGCGTTTATCAAATGCTAACTTTTACACTTGGGAGAAAACCCTTTTCTCTTCTTACGCCTAGCGCGTCTCAATAACAACTGCCTAATCCCCGTTCTAACATTTCTTCGTCCCCCCCCCTAAACTGTGTTCACGCATCTCGACTTTCCCGTGCATACTTTTTCCCTCAACTCACTAAAATCCCGCAAGGGACCCAATCCTACATTATCTCCCTTTGCTGTTTTCAAAACCAAACCACCGTTCACACATGGGCAATGACTACAACCCACAAAAGCCAGATCCAAAACTCAGAAATGAGGTATCTGAGGAAGGTGGTTGAAGTAACAAGAAGAGACATGGTCCGCAACCAGACGATATGTCAAGGCCTAAAATCCCACCCACTGCAGACCCAAATAGAACAGTCCCAACTAAGATGGTTTGGCCATGTCTGCAGAATGGGAGAAGATCGGCTACCACGACAAGCATGGGAAACAAAGAGCCAGGGATTCAGACCTCCAGGACGACCCAGAGTCCGCTGGGAGGACAACATTAGACAATCTTTGAAGGACCGAGGACTAGAATGGAACCAGGCCAGGAAGAAGACAGCTGATAGATTAGTCTGGCGCTCTCTCTTCCAAACCTCTACACCTCACGGTAGAAGGGGAACGACTAAGTAAGTAAGTGTAGTAAATATTGTAAGATATAATGAGACGTGGCTGGCTGTCATACATACTCACGTTACGAAGCATAATCACGAACCTTGAACACAAGATAGAAGGATCGACATGTTTAATCGACCATCTTAGAAAACAGGAAGTAGGAAGAAGAGAAAAGTAGAGCTAGCCTAAGGGCAAGTAACTCTAGTAGGAAACAAGATAAACATCAAGACATCAACAGTAAGCTATACATGATCTTAGTGATGGTTTGTGCAAGCTCCTGGTGTTGTGTTGAGTCAGGACTAACTTTTCAGGACTTCACGATACATTTAGCAGCACAGACGTTTCACTCATGGTACGTTTTAGATGATTTTATTGTGTGCTACCAATCTCAACATACGTACAATCAAAATGTGAATAAAACGTAGACATCTGTATTCTGACAATCTTCTTGACGTATGTCACGATCACGTACACGGTGTGGTAGACAAAAAAAAAAACTTCGTACTATACTCTACACTTGACAAGTATTCTAGCTCATCCAGTCTACGACAGTTCTCTATGTTTCACTGGTCGTAGTTAATTCTCTAGATCACGACTGTTTCTTACGTTAGTCTGACTGTCTATCATACTATACTTCATTACTGTTGTGTTTAAGGTAGTGCGTGAAATTATCAGTTGACCGGTCGACACCGAGGAATCTTGCTTTGTTTTCAAGATTGATACCCTGTTGGGTTTAAGCTGGTACTCAACACGACTGTCTAACGTTGTTTTTTCGAGGCCTAAAGTTTATAAATGGGATAACACGTACCTTCTCTCAGATATGGACATCCCCATCCAACGAAATAAATCACAATGAACTTCTGTTTAAAATAGGAATCACTTTTTTCTCACACACGATTCGTTCTTGAATCATTTCCTTGGTGTTGGGTTTGCATCTGTGTCCACAGAATCGCCTTTGCACAAACATTGCAAAGCGACCACACCAAACTCATCAGACTGAGTTTTCTCGGCCCTTCCACGACAAAGAGCTGAGTAGAACTGCCTACGCACACATCATTGTGTTATCTTCGTTACTCTTCCCTTCACGTGTCGAACGAAAACCATGTTCAATACATCTGAATACAACTCACGTCAGGTGACATCTGAATACAACTCACGTCAGGTGACATCTGAATACAACTCACGTCAGGTGACATCTGAATACAACTCACGTCAGGTGACATCTGAATACAAATCACGTCAGGTGACATCTGAATACAAATCACGTCAGGTGACATCTGAATACAAATCACGTCAGGTGACATCTGAATACAAAGGGGAGAACACTCACGTCAGGTGACATCATACACCGGCATTCACACACACCCCACCCAACACACACAATCCATATATATATATATATATATATATATATATATATATATATATATATATATATATATATATACTGAAGCACATTAAAAACGCACGACCTGTATAATCCAGGAACAGAGAGTGAAATGGAAATATAAGTATTTGCAAGTTTACATATTTGGAATCTTTATTCATTTTCCTATGAATCCATGCTGGTCATTAATTTGTACATTTGATTGTTATGAAATTCATTGCATTCTGTGCAGGCAAGGGAGAAAACCAAAAATGCAACCAATAAAAAAATTTCATTCACACTATCCTCAGTATCTGGTATGTCCACCGTGTGCTTGCAAACAAGCTTGGCAGCGGCTCCGCATGGATCGCACAAGTCTCTGAAGGAAATTCCGGGGAATCAAGTCCCATTCACGTGTAAGAGCAGCTTCGAGCTGTTACAGATTAGCTGGAGAACCTTGCCTGTAGACTCTGCGTCCAAGCTCGTCCCACAGATGTTCTATAGGGGACATGTCTGGTGATAGGGCAGGCCATTCAATCGTCACAATGTTCTGCTGCTGCAGATATTGCTGCGTAATGCATGCGGTGTGCGCACGTGCGTTATCCTGCTGGAGAAGCTGCAAGTCTGGATAATTTGTGAACGCAGGAGCAACCAATGCATCCAGAACCTCATCTCGATATATCACAGCATTAACATTTCCACGGAAGACGTGAAGAGGCAAGCGATGGTGAAAACTGAAACCTCCCCAAATGTGAATACTGACACTTCCAAATTGGTTGTGCTGACGAACACAGCAATCTGCAAAGCGCTTTCCACACCGTCGCCAAATCCGCATACGTCCGTCAGCAAAGGATATGTTGAATCTGCTCTCGTCTGTGAATAGGACAGCATTCCACTGCAGTCTAGTCCATCTGACATGTTGCTCTGCCCATTGCAGGCGCTGCTGACGATGTCTGTGAGTCAAGTTTGGCCCAACATAAGGTCGTCTTGCAGTAAGGCCTGTATCTCTGAGTCGTCGTATGACTGTCATTCGAGAGACTTGCCCACGTCTACCCACTATTGCTCTTGCTGTTTGACTTGCCGGGAGAGAACGATTCCTTAGGTGACTCAGCACAATATGACGATCTTGCGCAGGGGTAGTAACTCGTGGTTGGCCACTCCGAAGTCTATCCCGTGCACTGCCAGTGGTTCCGTAACGTTCATTGAGACGTACAATAGTGCTATGGTGGCAATTCATCCTTCTGGCAATGGCCCGCGAGCTCATTCCGGTCTCCAACATACCAATGGCTCGTTGGAGGTCGTTTTCAGATAGTCGGGGCATTTCAAGCACATGTACTGGGTATTTTGTCTCAACGGCCTTTTTATACCGAGTATATTGCCACAACGCGTACACATTTTCAGGGTCATAGCTGTTGGGAATCGTGTTGCACGTGTAACTTTCATTGTTTTCATGTAGTCTGTACACAAACCTGTGGGTTGAATCATGCACTTTCCATTCCAGCAGCCATTCGCTCTCTACCTCATGACAAACACGGGGAAAATCCATTCCCACACTTTTTTTTCCAGCTTTTTTCGGCATCAGTATATATAATAGGGGTGCGTTTTTAATGTGCATCAGTATATATATATATATATATATATATATATATATATATATATATATATATATATATATATAGATATATATATATATATATATATATATATATATATATATATATATATATATATATATATATATATATATATATAAGGCAGTGTCGCGTTGTTTCTATGTTCTTAATACAAATCTGCATGCTTTATTATTCATTCATAACCCTCCAACTCCCATGCTTTATTATTACTTAATTAATTTTGGCAGAGTTTCTCTTTAGGTACTGGGGGGTAACGCCGTGGGGTTATTTCATAATTTAATATTGTAATTATGACAGGAGAATTATTTAAAGTTTTCCGATAATTGTAAACATGCCTTTCATTTTTTCAGGGTCATAATCAAGGGAAAGAGAAATTCAAGAGAAATCAAGGGACGTAATACAAACGTTAGAACTATTATTTTTTGTTTGTAATTAATGACCATTCTTCTTCTTCTTCTTCGATCCTTAACCACCGACCGTCAAAGCAGTCAGTGGCCATCACGCCTAGTGGCGTCTTGTAGGGCAACAACAAATTGATTCCACTTTGTACGGTCGGTGGCCATCCTTCGTACAGTGCCCCAACTCTGGTTCATTCTTTGCATCTCAGCCTCCACAGTCCTCCGCCAAGTTGTTTTTGGTCGGCCTCTCTTTCGCTTTCCTTCAGGGGTCCAAAGCATAGCTGTTCTTGTGATGGCATCGGGGTCTCGTCTGAGGACATGACCAACCCAGCTCCAGCGTCTGCCAGCTATGATGGTGTGCATGTCCTCTTGCTTGCTACGAGTAAGCAGATCTTGGTTGGTGATGGTATTCGGCCAAAAAATGCGGTGAATTTTTCTTAGGCATGTTGTGTGAAAAGAGGACAATTTTGACATTTCCTTCTCTGTGACTCTCCAGCATTCCGCACCATAGAGAAGCACAGAAAGCACGCAGCTCTGATATAATCTTAATTTTGTGCTTGTGCTGTATTGGGAGGACTTCCAGATGTTATTTAGGCTAAAGAAGGCTGTTCTTGCCTTATTCATTCTGATGTTGATGTCTTTGCCTGCCCCACCGTCTGGTGTTACTATGCTTCCTAGGTATGTGAAGGTATCTGTCTGTACCAATTGCTGATTCCTTACTGATATGGGCTCAGGGTTGCTCACATTGAGCGTCATGACCTCAGACTTCTTTAAATTGATGTTCAAGCCCACCTGCTGGCTAAATTTATTAAGTCTATCCGTTTTTTCCTGGATGTGTTGATGTGAATGTGCCAGCAGTGCAATGTCATCTGCATATTCCAGATCTTCCAATGTAGAAAATGTAGTCCATCTTATTCCTCTTGGACTGCCCTCTGTTGTCTGGCGCATCACCCAGTCTATGACTGTTAAAAAAGAGTGGTTGATAAGGGGCATCCCTGTCGTACTCCTGTCTTCACCTCGAAGGTTAGGTTGCTCTGCCCAACACTACACGTAAAGTTGGCATAGAGGCTTTTTATGATTGCCACTATGCAGCTTGGAATTCCATAAGCCCTCAGTATTTACCATAAACTGTCCCTATGTATGCTGTCAAAAGTCTTTTCAAAATCAACAAAATTTATGTAAAGCTGTCTTTGCCATTCTGAGCACTGCTCTATAATGTTCCTGAGAGTGAAAATATGGTCTACACATCTTCTGTTCTTTCTAAATCCTGCTTGTTCTTTCCTCAGTTTGTAGTCTACTGCCTTTGAAATTCTCTGTATAATTATCCTGCCTAGTATTTTGCTGGGAACTGAGAGAAGAGTGATTCCTCTCCAATTATTGCAGTCTGCAAGATCTCCCTTTTTGGGCAATTTGACAATTATTCCTTATGATTTCTTCTTTTCGTGGAATGTCTGTATTTACATCTAGATCGTTTTCAGCCTCAGGAACATTCAATTGTGTCTCTGGTATTTCCTTGTTCAGAGTTTCTCTGAAGTGCTCTGCCCATCTTGTTTCCTGTCCTTCTGCTGTCTTGATGAGATTTCATTGCTTATCTCTTACTAATGTAATATTGTTTGCACCTTGTTTTCCGCTGATGAATTTAGTTATTTTGTATACTGTGCTTTGTTCATTTCTCAGTGCTGCCTCTTCTGCCTGTTTTGCAAGATCGTCTAGGAAATTCCTTTTGTTGGCTCGGGTTTGGCGTTTAACTTCCCTGTCCAGCTGGCTGTACTGTTCGCTATATAGTTGCTTTAACCTGGGGGACTTCGCTTCTGTTTTCTTTCTTTTCATTTCCTTTCTCATCTTTATGGTGTTTAGTGTTTCTGGTGTTATCCAGTCTTGCTTCTTCCTTTCCTGGAATCCTAAGCATGATTTGCTACTTTCCTTATATACTGTTGAAATGTTGTTGAAATTCTGGTCTATATCATCAGTCAATGTCTTTTCCTGGCTTTTGGCAAATTGATATCGTTTCTTAATGTCGGCCGCAAAAGCTTTTCTGGTAAGGGGGTCCTTCAATTGGCTGATGTCAAACCTTTTCTGTGTAGTTACAGTTGGTCCAGCCCTTCTTAGTTTCACTTTCAGTTTTGCTACTACTAAATGGTGATCACTTCCCACATCTGCGCCTCTTCTTACCTTCACATCTTGTAATGCATGTCTCCATCTACCGTTAACCATGATGTGGTCTATCTGGTTTCTGTCCCGACCATTTGGTGATTCCCATTTTAACTTGTGAATTTCCTTATGTGGGAAAAGTGTTCCTCCAATGACCAGGTTGTTAATGCTACAGAAACTTATTAGCTTATCCCCATTTTCGTTTGCTGTTCCGCTGCCGCATTTCCCCATTGTTCTTTCATTGTATGTATTGTGTGTACCAACTTTCGCATTGAGGTCTCCCATTACTATAACAAGATCATATCTAGGTGTGTCTTCCATTTCTTTCTGCAGTTGTTGATAGAATTCATCCTTGACCTCCTCATCGCTATCATTCGTTGGTGCGTAGCATTGTATTATTGTAGTGTTGGTGAATCTCCCTCTCAATCTCAATCGTATCAGTCTGTTGTTGATGGGTTTCCATTCCAGTAATGTCCTTTCTATCCCTTTCTGTAGAATAATGGCTACGCCTTCACTGTGCTGTCCATCCTCTCTTCCAGAGTAAAGTACTGTTTCTCCTGTTGCTGTTTTAACTTTTCCTGCCCCTGTCCATCTGCTCTCACTTATCCCCAGGATGTGTAACCTATAGTTTCTCATTTCTGCCGTGACCTGTCTTAGTTTACCTGTCTCGTACATTGTCCTGACATTCCAAAATCCTATTCTTGTATCCTGTTTTGCGGTCAGGACATCCGTTTTCATGTCAGTGGCTTCCTTTCGGCTTTCACCACTGACAGTCATACGAGCCACAGACTCCGAATGTCCATCCCGCAGCAAAGTTTGTTCATTTGATGTTGTTTCCGTAACTTCATTATTTTTTTTTTTTTTTTTTTTTTTTTTTTTTACATAGACAGGGGTGTCAGCCCTATGCTAAAACCCCCAACCTGGAGGACCAGGGTACCAGCTTTTGTCTGACCCCTACCCACACAGACCAGTCCAGCTTGGTTGAACCTACCAGGAGTAAAACTCCCACTGGCATAGCTCTGGGGATTGTCAGGGTACGCAAGCTGCCATACCGCTACAAGGTATAGGTACCATTGATGGCAGTAATGACCATACGTTTGCATATTTTACAAGATAATTAAAAATCTTTAACTACAAACTTTTACTTTAATGGGAAATAGAAAAGAAGCCCAGTTTTATGTCGTACTTCCGTTTGTTTTAACTTTGTAATTTTAATAGAACTGATTTTTCCACGCGGATTCTAATTGCTCGGAGCTGTATCGATATATATTTAAAAAACCTGTGAATGTTCCATGTGGATCAAAATTAAAAGTAAGCACCATCCACTGTACATGTTTAATTTGAAAGAAAATCTAACAAGATTTAGAGGTTTTTTTTATTGTTTACAGCATTTTTACAATACTGCCTCAAGCGAATTTAAATTGTGAAATAATTTGGTTCCACCACTTTGGTTAAAAAAATAAAGAATAAGCTGGTGCCTTAGATACAAAAGTGAGAATCTGTGAATTCTTGCCTCAAAGGATTACACTCTGGAGACACATTCAGAAAATTTGACTGACCACCAATATTAAACGTAAAGGATGAATCAAGGGAAATAATCAGAATGATAAGAATATACAGTATATATTTTTTGCAAATTACTACGCAAATTGTTATTATTTTACAATGCAATTAAAAAGTGTTAATTACACTTTAAAGTTACAATTGAAAATTAAAAGGAAAGTTAAGTTATATGTAGCATTTCGGTTTTTTTAAATTTGTCAATTTAATAGAGCTACAGTGTAACAGAAGGGGATCCAATTTTTACCGCAGAGATGGTAGCAATTCTTAAAAGTTTAGAAATAATCGAAGATAACCCACCAGAAGCTGTTACGATATTTACAGACTCACTGTCATCACAACAAGCACTAGAACACCCAGGTAAATGTAGCCGGCCAGACATAAAGGAAGAAGTTCTAGCAATTAATATATCACTAGGACACAGAGGATGTAGTGTGAGGCTAGTGTGGGTTCCAGCACACATAGGTATTGCTGGCAACGAGCTGGCAGACCAGAACGCCAAGAATGGAAGAACAAGTAAAAACAATATAAGAACAGGACTGGGAAGGTCAGAGATCAAGAGCCAAGTGAAGATAACTATAAACGAGGAATGGAAGACAACATGGAAGAAAAGTAGAAAAGGCAGACACGCGTTCAAACTGCTGAAAGAACCAACAAGGACGTGCCAGGTCAGAGAAGAATTAAAGATACCATCAAACAAAAAACTGTGGCGTCTCCGTCTCGGTGCAGCATACTTTATAGTAGAAGAACCACACTGCCAAGAATGTCAGGAAGAGAATGACATAGACCACTACCTGATCCACTGTAAAAAGTATGAACAACAAAGGCTTGAATTAAAAACTTACTATAGAAATCACAATATAGACTTAACAGGTGATAAGGTTTTAAGTATAGATGCCCCAAGAGATGCCCAATCAATACTTAAAAGATATATACATAAAACAAAGAAAAACATATAAGGTTAGTACTTCAGGAAAAACATCCAACTAAATAGAAATTAAGCAGCAAAAACTAACAAAGCATTAACAAAAAACTAACTACTCATAGGACAAGGAAAGACAACAAGGTAAAAAAAAGGGCAACAACTCAAAATGAACAAATACTAATACAAATTAAAACCAAGCGTAAAGGACATTAGTTATCTATAAACAATACAAAAGAGAAAATAAAATTGACAAATACTAATATAAATAAAAATCAGCAACTGCACAGTCATCTGCAAATTGTGATACTGCATTCTTTATGTCATTAAATACTGCTATAGTGAAAATTGAAGGAGAAATCACTGATCCGTGAGGAATCCCATTCTGTTGTTCATATATTTCTGACCTATCATTATTCACCTGTACAGCAAAATACCTGCCCTGTAAAAAGTTTTCTAGATACCTATAGGTTTTACCAGTAATGCCAATCTTTTTCATTTTGTAAAGAGCTCCATCTCGCCAGCATTCATCATATGCCCTGGCTACATCTAGAAAGACTGCCACTGTTTTTTTTCTTTCCTCTTGAACCCTAGCTTTACATCATGTTCTAATCTTACAAGCTGGTCTACTGTACTTCTGTCTGCTCTAAACCCCGACTGGTTTGGGCTATATAACTGGGTTTTTTATAGGTAGAATTTAACTCTTTTGTTTACAACAGTTTCCAGTATTTTACCTAGTTGTGATGTTAAGGAGATAGGCCTATATGAACTTACATCATGGGCTTCCTTATTGGGTTTTAGGATGGGTACTATCATAGCTACTTTCCATGCTTTTGGTATCTTTCCTAAGCTCAAGATTTTGTTATATAGGGAAGTTATTTTTTTTATAGTTTTTTTGGGTACTTTCTTAAGGATTTCATAACTAAGTATATCATGCCCTGAGGCAGTATTAGATTTCTCATTTATTGCACTAGTTACTTCTTCCTCTGTTATATCAGCATCTAAATAGTTTGTTTCATCTATCTGGTATGGTAGTTCTTTTGAAAACTGTATCCTAAGTCTTTCTCTTCTCTCATTTTCTTCCTGTCCAAGACTACTTTTTGCACTGACTTTATAGAAATACTCAGCAATGGCATTAGCTTTTTCTTTAACTGTTTCTGCTCTCTTTGGTAGTTTGATTGTTGGCATTATTGTTTTCTTATTGTTCCCTTTGATTGCCTTAAGCTTTTTCCATACTTCTTTAATTTGGGTGCTAGGTTTAAGTGACTGACAAAACTCCTTCCAGTTAGTTTCTTTGGCTTTAAATGTTATTCTTTTAGATTCATTCCTAATATGTTTATACTCATCATAGTTTTCTTCTGTTCTGTTATTTCTATATTTTTGTAAGGCCCTTTTCCTTCTCTCATGAATTTCTGCACAGCTTTTATTCCACCAGGCAACTGGTTCTTTATTCCACTGAGTTTTTTCTTTTCTTATTAATGTTATTGTTGTTATTTATTGGTTTCAGGTGCTGTGGCATATTTTTATTTGGTATATATTTTATTGCTATTTTCAGAATTTCATTGGTCAGTGTTTCTGCCCACAAGTCAGTATCATCTGTTTCCATGTCTTTATATTCCATCACCTCCAGGTCTGATTGGAAGGCTTCCCAGTTTGCTTTTTTATAGTTGAAAGTCGGTTTCTCTGGTTCTGGGTTTGGAATGACTTTTTCATGCATGGTTATTACAATGGGCAGATGATCTGAGTTTGTGTCTTGTAACACTTCCCAATTTACATTCGCTAGGTTCTTAGTTGCTATACTTATGTCTATTGCTGAGTCTGCCCTGTTAGCTTGTGGATTAATTCTAGTTGCAGTTCCATCATTTAATATTAGCAGGTCGTTATTTTCTATGAAGTCAAGTAGGCGCTTTCCTGCATTGTCTGCATGTTGTCCACCCCAAGCATAATGATGGGAGTTAAAATCGCCTACTATGACTGTTTTGGGGCCTAGTCTGGTGCTCATGGCTAGTATTTCTTCATCTTTAATGGTGCCATCTTTAGCGTATAAGTTTAGGATTGTTAGATTATTTGGTTCTGCTGCTATAGTTACCTGTATACCTTCTATGTTGGTTGTATCAAATACTTCCCAGTCTATAATTTTTAGTGTTTCGCTATCTAAGACTGCGACACCCCCTTCTCTACCTTCTTTCCTATCGTGCCTAAGTATCTTAAAGCCCTTACAACTATATCTACTATTAGGGTTTAAATGGGTCTCTTGAAGAGCATATATAGCGGTAGTTCCTCCTGTCTCTGCAAGTAGGGGTGCAAAATTCTTGTTGATACCCCTAAAATTCCACTGTATAATTCTATATCCTTTCTTATCCATTGTTTATATGAACTAGTATCCCTTTGTTTTGTGTTAGAACTATTAGTTTGCTCTTAGTTTGTATTGGCCCTATCTGTTGCTTGAGGCATAAGGCCTACTCTGCGTGGTGATTCTTTAATGTAATTAACGACTTTTTTCAATACTTGGGTTTGTGACGATTCTTCTGTTCTTTCCTCTATCATAAATCTCTTTAAGAGCTTGACAGTCTTAGTTACCCATTCTTTCCATTTAGCTTCTTGCTTTTGTTTGCCACTTTCCTTTTCTAATGCTTCTCTGTCTATGTTAATCTCCTGTCTCTGATTTTCTATCCTTTTTAGTGTAATTTCATTATCCTCTTTCAGTTCAGATAGTTTAACTAACATCATTTCATTTTCTTCTTTCAGTGCTGACAATTTAACTACATCCTGGGCAATTTGGTGTTGTATGGCTTTCATTTCTTGTAGTATTGCCTCTGCACTTTTCTGTGCATTCGTATCTTCCGAGGATGTAGTTGAATCATCCGACTGGTTTTTTTGGTACTGTTTTATTACTTTCTAACTGGTTCTTACTTTCTTTTGCCAACTGTGACTTAATCATTTTGACTTCCTCTTGCTCACTCTTAATTTCTGTTATAACTTTAGTGCTCGTATAAGTATTGTTTTCCTTTAATTCTTTAATGACCGTTTTGAAGGGGGTTTGGGTTGTTATAGCTTCCTTTAGTGCTTTTTTGGTCTGCTGATAAACTGGGCAGCCCTGGAATCTGGCGCTGTGGTTTCCTTTGCAATTAATGCATTTTCTGTTTGCATTATCCTTTTTATAGTCAGTATCTGACTTCGCCTTTTCACACTGCGTGAAAGGGTGTGCCCCCGCACAAAACCTACATACTGCCTTCCCCCCTGCAACTTTGTCGGCCATGGCCAAACTTCATGCAGTTGGAGCACTGCAACACTGGTGGAATGAAGGCTTCTGTGTTTTTTTTTGTGCTATCCCAAATAGTACTGTCTTGGGGGGTTCCCTACCTTCTGTTGTAATCACTATCACTGGGGTTACTATACTCCCTTTCACTTTTATACGTTCAACGTGCACCAGCTTTAAATCTGGGTTCTGTTTGGACAGATTCTTTAACACTTCCTCCCCTGACAGGGTTGGGTTTATACCTTTTATCACACTTTTTCTGGTTTCTGTTAACATCTCTATTTGGATTTTGATGTTGTGGGCGAGTTGAATCATTTTTAGTTTGTCCTGCAGCTCTTGCAGTAAACTTTTGGTTTTTTCTGTTAAATTTAGTGTGAGTATTATTCCACTGTTATGTTTTTGTATTTTGGCAATGGCTTTTTTGTCAATGACTTTTTCTAGGATCACCAGGATTTTGTCGTCCGGGAGAGATCGAACGTGTCGATTGGATCTATTTAATTTCTATTTTTTTTATATTTAATTACTCCAAACGATACTTATTAAATGTTAAAAGCTAATAGTCCTACTTAAATCAAACTAAAAAGGAATCACCACTTATATTTAATGTCTATCAGGCGTATTTAATAGAATTCCTAAGTTGTGAATATTCTTGCTTTCTCCTTTCCTTTTTTTTTTTTAAATTTTATATTATTTAAGAAACACTTTTAAACCGGTCTACTAGACCTAGTTTAACAGTTATATCTAGTTCGAATTTTTACCAGGTAACTTTACTATATTTGTTGTCTTTAAATTATACTTTGATATTTGAATATAATTATTTGTAATCTATGACTTTTGGCTTATTTTATTTTATTTTCCTCACAATTCCTAAATTATGCAAATATTTATAACAATAGTTCAATAGTCCCCTAATACTTAACATTAACTGCAATAATCTAATCCTAACAACAAACTACAAAGGAAATCACCACTTGAAATATGTCTATCAAGATGGCTGCCAGATCTCACACAAGCAATTGCCACGTGGCGCTATTTAATTTCTATTATTTTTAATTATAATTCCTAAGTTATATTAATACTTCTAGCTACCAATTATCTAAAACGAACTGCACTAAGCTAATACTGAAGATAGATTTAATTTTTTTTTTAAATGTCAGCTTATCTGGAAACTTGGGTAGTTCGAGGAATGTCTCCACTTTGTCTCGTCCTAAAAAGGACGTATCAGGCTTGTGTACT
This sequence comes from Oreohelix idahoensis, assembly GCA_024509875.1. NCBI lineage: Eukaryota > Metazoa > Mollusca > Gastropoda > Stylommatophora > Oreohelicidae > Oreohelix > Oreohelix idahoensis. The sequence continues at coordinate 7,336 of JAMPIV010017713.1, read as the reverse complement.
TTGAGGTCAGCAAAAATGCGACTGTTCGCTTCAGAAGTAAAACTGGCCAAAACGAAGCAAAACTTTTTTTTTAATTTAAAAAAAAACATCTAGCTCAAACCGAAACAATACACCAAAACGACAGTTCTTCTTTATTTGGGCATGTGTCCTAATATAACCGACGTAATCAGTGTGTCTAGGTTGAATTGGTCGTGTCTCGCCAAAAACGGAAACTTTTATTTTTAAAATTCAGCTCAACACAATCAATAGGTCTTTTATATTAGAAGTATGTATCACAGAAAATAATCGTTTTTTTTTTTTCGTTTTTTTTTTTTTGCAAGTAATAATGTATATATGTTTGAAAAGAACGTGCTATGAAAAACAGTACCAAACACGTTAAAAAAGGATGAGTTGGACTATTTTCTCTTGGTGCGCCAGATCGAACGCAAAAATATGCCTTATTAATTTGCTTCGTGCAAAAACTCGGAAGCAAAATGAAATCACTCTTCCGGTGGAATCATACGGAAAAAAAGTATTTTGTGCGGCTTTCATTTGCAATTAGTGTAAACAATTCACGAGGATAGTCACTTAAAGGAATGGTCACTAACTTAAACGAAAATTCATTTTCACTCGAATATCAAAATATTATAGTTTGATTTTTACCTTTCCTAAGTTTCCTAAACAGCTACTAGGAAAACCGGGCAACGCCGGGTACTTGTAGCTAGTGTATACACACACACACGCACACACACACACATACACATATATATATATATATATATATATATATATATATATATATATATATATATATATATGGATGACACGGCAATATGTCGCCGAAATATCAGGTTGGTTACGCTGTAAGTGACAACATTAATATAAATTTAAAACCCGTCCGGTGAGGTGACTGCGGACGGGAAGTGGACACGAATTTAGGCGCAAAAGTCAGTTTACTTCTGGCCAGCGACCGGGATAGGCCGTCCTTCTGTTCCCTGTAAGCATTTTTGCTGGGAAGCGTAATGCCATGATTGTCTAGTTGTAGTATTTGCCATTTTCTTCATGCGTTGTGGAGTTATTGCATAATTCTAGAGTGATGGTGCATTATTTAGTGGCATTTTCTTAGGCCGTTGTAGTTGAGTTATTGGTGATTAAGTATTGCTTCATCATAGTACGGTTGTTCGCCGGTGAGCGAAAGTCATTGTATTGCTCATTGAATAGAGTCATGTCAGTGGGTATGAAACTGATAGATTGAGTTGTTATTAGGCAAGTGATATTGGCATTCTTCTGTTTACATGCGTATGTATTGATAGCCGTGTGGGGCTCCACTGTGTGTAGTCCGTAATAAAGGGAAATAACCTGTGAAGAGGTGTTAAATTCATTTATTGTCAACCATCTTGTGCTGTGGTCATACCTCTTGAGATAATGAGCCAAAGATTGAATATTTGTTATGGTGTTAAAATCCACAGTATAAGTTAGGTCTGACATCTGAGGGCTACGTCCGATTTTTTTTGGGTGAGCCTTTAGGTCTTTATAAAGGCCGTAGTGCCTATGTTGTTTCTAGACAGGCCAGAAGTTAGGATGCACACAGGGTGTTAGAAGGCTTTAGTCGCAGTGCGTTGACGCCTTCTGGCGTATAGGCACGATAGTGAGTTATTTTCGGTTGTCCAGTGTCAAGTCAGTGTGTTGGTTAGTCTGTAATCGTGAACTGTTTACGGTCGAGTGCCCTCGATAACGCAGTGACCTAGTTAGGCAACAGTGGTATTTTTCAGATTCAGAGATTGTTGGACAGTGTGTGGCAACGTTTTACAAGTACTTTGCTATAAGTACGTAGTTATAAGTATTGTGGTACTATAGTGGCAGTTGCTAGGAGAATTTTTGGGTCCAAGGAATAGATCCAAGTGGTAGCTTGCATCTGGCGTGTCAGTTTGACATACTGCAATCCAGTCGGAGCAGCGGAGGTTAGTGTGACTGATGTCAATAGATTGGCCCGAGTGACTGACTGTGTGTGTCGTCAGGAGAGATTGGTTGGTCTATTGCGGTTGTTAATATGTTGGCCCGAGTGACTGAATGTGCGTGTCGTCAGGAGGGATCGGTTGGTCAATAGTAGTGGTCGTATCTCAGGATGTGTGCAACTCCTCTCGTCTGGAGTATGTTCTAGATATTCTCAACTATTGTTGGGCACATAACCAACCTGCAATAGTACTATTGCTCGTACTGCTCTACCTACCTGGGAACATTACCTTCCAGAAATTTTGCCAAGTTCTGTCGTTGTCATACCTCCCTGATGTGCCTGTCCAGTAGAAGCCTACCTACGCCTCTGTCGTGACCCGTGAAATTTACTGTGGTGAAGTGTGAAGCCTGCTGATCTCAGTGGTCCTGGAGTACATTGTGCTGAAGACTGCTGTGATTCCTGGAGTACACTGTGCTGAAGACTGCTGGAATCCTGAAGTGCCGCAATGAAGTGATCCTGACTGGGATATTTTATGTATCATAGGGCCGAAAGACAGTAACGATATTGGCTGGCACATAGACTTGTGAATTTATGATTCTGATATTTTCGGTGGACAGTGCTGTGAAAGCATCGAGTAGAACAGTGTAGTCGCCTGGATATTGGTTGCAGTACCGTGCCACAGGACAGTATTGTATATGTTGGCACACAGACTTGTGTAGAAGTCTGGGTTTCTGGACAGTGATATTGTTTGTACGTTTTCAAGTGTAGAGACTTGTTTGTGCTGTTTTCATCACTCATCACCAGTGCTGAGGAAGCTTCGTGGACAAGCGTCGCTGAGGAGCTTCAGTTAAGTTTTTGTTTGTAATTTTTGTATGCTATGCTTTATTGTTGTTTCTTGTTTTTATTTCTCTAAATTCTACATTTTCTTTCTTTCTTTCGGATATTATTTATCGTACAGTTTGATTTTGTTTTAATGTAGGAGGATAGGTCTATGTCTTCAATCTGCTCTGAGTGTAGCACCAGTGTGGGTGCCAGTGACAGACTTTGGAGTAAAAGCTGATTTATTGTCAAGTTGGTATAGTGGTGTCATAGCACCAGGAAGTATCATCAGCTGTTGTTGTACAATTGTCGACTATTGTAAGGGTATTTGAGTGTATCACAGAGACTAAGTGGTCAGAAGGACCAAATTTTCAGAGTAATGAGACAGTAGCCAAGTGGCAAAGTAAGACTATATTTATACAACAAGAGGTAAAGTTGGATGATGTGTATACAGTGAGAGGTGAGGTGATTTATACTTACATACATATATATGTGTAAATTGGAGAAGTGATATCAATATTTACTATCATTACTGCATACTTTGTAAGCAGAGAGTTATCTTATATCCGGTGATATAAGTGAAGTATATACGATTGAGTAGTGGCGTAGTAAAAATCTATAGCAAGTGATAATAGTGAGTATTCTGAGTGTACACCATGGACCTACAGGCTTTCATTCGGATTGGTAAAGAATGTGGGTACACTGGCAAAGATTTAAATGACTATGCCAAGGCAGAATACTATTCAGCAAAGAATCAAAAAGCTCTAGAGAAGGAAAAGAAAGAGAAGGAAGCGAAGGAAGAGAAGAAAAAGAAAGAGAAGGAATCGAAGGAAGAGAAGGAGAGGATTGAGAATCAGAAGGCCTTAAGAGATGCTCGAGCTGAAGAGCTAGGGCTAAAAAGAAGAGAATTCGAGTTACAAGAAAGGAAGATGAAAGAAGATAAAGAGTTATAAGAAAGGAAGATGAAAGAAGATAAAGAGTTACAAGAAAGGAAGATGAGAGAAGATAGAGAGTTAGAGTTAGAAAAGGAGAGAATGAGAATAGCTCTGGAAGAGAAAAAGATTGATAAAGAAATACAACTGAAGAAATTAGAAGTGGGTGCGAGTGGTCAGAACTCGACTCCTGGGGGGGGGGGGGGGCCTCATCGTCCCTTTAGGCTGCGTCTGCCGAATTTTAATGATAAAATTGACCGCTTAGATTTCTTCCTTGAAAGATTCGAGGCCGAATGCGTGGCCTGGAAGGCTGACAGAGATCAGTGGCCATCTCTGCTATCGACGTTGCTAGTGGGGCCTGCGATGGAGACTTTTTATAGCCTCCCGCTAGATGAAAGGGCTGATTACGACAAAGTAAAGGAAAGGTTGCTCCGGAAGTTCCGTCTGACTGCTGACGGCCACCAGACGCGTTTTAGAAACGCGATGCCAAGCGCAGACCAAGACGTCGAGGACTTTATTTCGAAAATAAAGCTCCTGCTGAATAGATGGATCGAAATGGAGGGGATAATGAAGGACTATGATGGCTTGTTAGACTTGATGCTACGAGACAAAGTGTTGTCGTCGTGCTCAACCGAGTTGGTGGCGTTCTTCCAAGAGCGCCAACCAAAAGATATTGAGTCCATGGCCCAATTGGGGCATCATTATGTCCTTGCCCACTCGGGCAAACCCATCCACAAGTCAGGTCTGCCAGACGACATAGTTGCCGGTGTTGGCAAAGTTCAGCGCCATCCTTGGCGAAATCAGTCAGGCAAGGCAGACAGGGGCCAAGAGCAGAAGTATGAGAAGCCTTCCAGTCCCTATCAGCCACGAAGAGGTAATTATGGGAACTTCCGATCCCATCGGAATGGTCGGCTGAGTGGGCAGAACCGACAATTTAAAAGTAATAGCGAGGAAGTAGAGTACAAAACGTGAAAGCAGGTACACTTCGAAGAATCACGGGACGAAGATCGGTTTTGGTACAAAGCAAAACATCCCAAGCAGAGGAGTGGTTCCTCAGAGAGTCCATCTTCCGACTCTGATGCGCGGTCGTCGTCGTCTAAAAGCTCCAGCAAGAGTTCACGCGATGAATCGAAGAAGGAGCGCATGTGTTCCAATTGTGGTGGCAATAATCATTGCGCTGACAGGTGCCTCACCCCAAAAGAACACGCGAATTCCGCGTTTGTGTTGGACACAGTCAATAGTGAGGACTGTGCGGGGTGTCGCCCTCTGTTCCACGCGAACGAGAGGTTAGTGCTTCAATCCGGGCATGCGCCACCATGTCTGTCGGCAGTCCACGAGACTGGCAAGGTGATTCTCCACGAAGGCAAGGTGGAGAATAGACCAGTCCGGGTGTTGCGGGACACGGGTTGCACCACAATTGGGGTGCGTCGGTCGTGTATCGACGACTCCTGCCTTACAGGCAAAACTGTAAAGTGCACCACGTTCGGGGGCAAAGTGGAGTCTTACCCCCAGGCGAGTATTAATGTGGACACTCCGTTCCTCTCGGGTAGAGTGAACGCGTTCGTCCTTGAGGACCCGATTGCCGATTTAATCGTCGGCAATGTACGGGGAGTGCACAAGACCATGGGTGCGGCTAGAGCAGAGGCTCAGTATCACCAAACTCTCAATGGGGGATGACCAGAAGGTACATCGTAGACGCGGTTCGCGGCAAGTACCAAATGACATGATTAGGAGCAGTAGGAACTTATACGAGGGTCCGAAAGCTAGTGATCGCACAGTTTAGGTGCGTAACGTTGCTTCACAACCACCTGCTGATAGTCCAGCAATAGCTAGAGTTAGGTTTCGGGTTCGTGTTTAGTAAGATGTTTCGGTTGACGCAAACCGAACCTTAGAATCTGACCCGCGCCCCCAGTTCTATTCACATATAAATATTTGAGTTTTGTAAACTTGTAAAGATCATGAGATGCCTTGCAATGCATGTTTATGCTTTAATATGTTATGCTTTGCAATGTATGTATTATGATGCCATAAAGGCAACCTATATAGAGTTGTATTGAATGTATGTTTAAATCATGTTATAATATAATGTATATTTATAGCGTGTAGAAAGGATTGTTTATACTATGAAATTGGTTAATATTGTTGATGCTTAGATATGAATAACTAAAATGTAACATATGTTGTGGTTGATAGACCAGGTTTGGACAGTCGTTGTTATTTTCACGACTATCAGTACCTGGGGTGGATTAGTTTGTGCTCATATTGTGTTTGGTGCATAGAATGAGAAGGCATGAACGACAACGGTGTTGGACAACTTTGGCACTATCTAGGTAGATGAGGAGGTGCTGTCTCGGCATTTTGTTCGTCCATACTCCGAAAGGGGTTGGGCGTGACTCCCCCGGTGGAAGAAAACTTAGTTTTCTTTTTTAAGGGGGGTGGAGGTGGATGTCACGGCAATATGTCTCCGAAATATCAGGTTGGTTACGCTGTAAGTGACAACATTGATATAAATTTAAAACCCGTCCGGTCAGGTGACTGTGGACGGGAAGTGGACACGAATTTAGGCGCAAAAGTCAGTTTACTTCTGGCCAGCGACCGGGATAGGTCGTCATTCTGTTCCCTGTTAGTATTTTTGCTGGGAAGCGTAATGCCATGATTGTCTAGTTGTAGTATTTGCCATTTTCTTCATGCGTTGTGGAGTTATTGCCTAATTCTAGAGTGATGGTGCATTATTTAGTGGCATTTTCTTAGGCCGTTGTAGTGGAGTTATTGGTGATTAAGTATTGCTTCATCATAGTACGGTTGTTCGCCGGTGAGCGAAAGTCATTGTATTGCTCATTGAATAGAGTCATGTCAGTGGGTATGAACCTGATAGATTGAGTTGTTATTAGGCAAGTGATATTGGCATTCTTCTATTTACATGCATTTCATATGTATTGATAGCCGTGTGTGGCTCCACTGTGTGTAGTCCGTAATAAAGAGAACTTACCTGTGAAAAAGTGTTAAATTCATTTATTGCCAACCATCTTGTGCTGTGGTCATACCTCTTGAGATAATGAGCCAAAGATTGAATATTTATTATGGTGTTAAAATCCACAGTATAAGTTAGGTCTGACTATATATATATATATATATATATATATATATATATATATATATATATATATATATTTATATATATATATATATATATATATATATATATATATATATATATATATATATATATTAATATATATATATATATATATATATATATATATATATATATATATATATAATATATATATATATATATATATATATATATATATATATATATATATATATCGATATCGACAAAGGGACAGATTTAACAAACGGATAATTTTTACAATCAAATAGATTAGACAAACATATAGATTTGACAGATACATTTGACAAATTGACAAATTTGACAAACAAATAGATTTTATAAACAGACAGCTTCCACAAATTTGACAAACGGATATAAAATTCCTTCATTGATTAATTAATTAATTTTTTCATTAATTCGTACATTCTTTAATATCCAGTATTTTAACTGTAACTGTTCCTGGATATCGATTTCTATATTGTATTGTTTCCCCTTATATGTACTCGCGAAAATAGGATGGATGGGTTTGAAAAAAAA